>SNQJ01S0053837.1:75349-96531 GCA_010110895.2 Picea sitchensis
CATGTTTTATTCAGTTTATGGTTGATGGTTTGAAAGAATAATAAAACTCCTAGATTTCATTTTGTACTTAGCTTAAAAGCCTTAGTATTTTTGTTAGGGACTACCCCGCTTGGCTTCGCTAGGAGTTGGCCTAGACGGAGGAGTTGAGGATTAGGTGACAGCACCTTAACTCTCACTTGCCCCCAAGGACACACCGAGTGGATTGAAGATTTCTTCCACGTCTCCCAGGTGTGTATAAGGCGGCAACAAGCCTAACCACAATTCTGATTTTATAGATAAACTTTGAACAAATTCCAGAATTATGATTGAATAAAATCAAGTCTAATGAATGATTAAGATCTATGAAAAAAGTAATTAGACTTGAGACGAAATATAATTTATGATACTCAGAATTTTATATCAATTTTTCTAAGACAAGTAAATAATTTTGGATTTTTTAAATGGTGGTTGAAGGGAGAAATCAGTGTCAAATAAACCCTAGGGCTTATGGATTCAAGTAAACTATTTAAGAGGATTATTTTTTTATGTAATTGGAGCTGGAAAGATGCATGAAGCATACTATAACCACCCTAACAATGCTAGAAAAAAATGCAGAAAATTCACAAGGAAGGGCTCCTTGAAGGGATGCACCTTCAACTAGTTACTTGATTTTACTCTAAAATTGAAAATAACAAACATGCAATTATTCCTAGAGATAAAATGCAAATTATTGAAACAATACTAAAATAGATTAGAGGGTAATACCACACCAAGTTCCTCTAATATAGTAGATGCAGTAATCCAATGGATCAAGTCACTAGCCTTTGCATGTAAATGAACCAACACCAAATCCAAGCTTTGAAGCACCAAAATATTAGCCACACATGGAAAAGAAAGTCTTCAAGAAGTCCCAAAAAAGCCTTTATGCTTGAATCTTCAACAAATGCTCTCTCAAATATCCAATCAACAACAAAAATAACCAAGGCGGGGAACCCCTTATATAGAGTTGTAGGCTCAACAACCCTCTCAATAAATTAACAATATCCTTGGTTAAAACTTAAAACCCTGGATCTAGCCTAGGATAACATAAACAACCATCATCCACTAACTAACAAAGGTGGATAAGGTCAACAATACGTTAAATAGGAGGTGGTTATGCCACATATACAAATCATCAAAGAGGAAGAAGACTACATCAAAGTAGGATGTCTCCATCAAAAGGGGAAGAAGACTACATCAAGGCTCCATCGTCTAGCTTCCAAGCATGTAAAAGAGTGCCATGACCCCTCTCTAGTGTGGACGACTCCACAAAAAGGTGCAACGTCTAAGAAAGAGGCTAGGTGCTCCTAGGAAGGGCCCATCAATCATCCAGCTGCATAAAAGTATGTAGAAGGGGGAGGGCACTCCACATGAGAATGTATCTCATGATATTATGTGGCAATAACATGCCCAATAGCTCCCAAAGTGCTAGGGAATTCATCACCTAGGCTAAAGTGTGACATACATACATAGATCCATGCTTATGATAAAAGGGGAAGTGTTTTGTAGGTATATAACCTACCTAGGGAAACTCTAAGTCATTTGTCCTAATAAACCCATCCCATGACTCCTGCACACCCACCTCAACCATAAATGATCACAATGAGATGGTTAGAGTGAACCATAAGGGCAAGACTAGCCTTGAAATGGAAACTAGAAGGACGTGCCATGACCAACCACAAAGGTCTAGAGAATCACCTAAGTAAAAAAAACACTTTACATAGATCAATAAGCATGGTCCGGTAAAACATACAACTGATACATCGTCACAACATTTGGCTCAATGCTTCATCAAATAACCCTCTGAAATCATAAAGGAACCACTGATCATGGATCACCAAGCTCCGACCTCGACTCAAAATGGCATGCAACATGATCAACTCTGATGCTGGGACAACTGCGCAAAATGGATTACCCTGATGCAAATCTGAGGGGTAACACAGTGTAATATGATAGAGACACTTCCAAACAGTTAGGAACAGAACATTCAAATATTTTCAGCCTTTAAACTATGTACTTCTAAAGTTGTACCTCATTCTTTGGTATGTGTTTCTTCTCATATCCCCATTTCCTTGCCAACTTCAAGGCTGTTTCAACACCCTCAGCACCTGTATTCATTGGAAGGATCATTTCATAGCCAAACATGCTTGTTAGATGCTGTGCAAAGATAGGAAATTTGTCATTGTGGAAAGCTCTAGAGCTAAGTGTCAGTTGCTGAGCTTGTTGGGCTAATGCATTCAGAATCTTCTCATGGCAATGTCCCTGTAAAATAAACATTTTCTAATTAATATCACCATTCATTAGGAAGCACAACTTCTAAATATGGCAATGTCGGATTCTTAAATGAATATCACTCATGGACACCTTTTATGCATATCTCAATACCAAAACAGTGCAAAATTGTTATGAGAGATTTCTGGAGTAAGCACCACATCTTCATTTGTAGCATCAACATTTTGGACAGTCAATTCGCTGTCCATCTTTAGGATATAGAGACTAAAAGAATACACTGTTCTTTGAGTCTCTATATCCTGAAGATGGACAGTGAATTGACCGTCTAAACGTTGATGCTACAAATGAAGACATGGTGCTTACTCCAAAAATCTCTCATAACAATGTATCTCACTGCAGAAATTGGACATGAACAACAGTGTAAAATCTTACTTGATTAACTGCGGAGTAAGCAGAAAGGAAATCCAAGTATTTGCGACCTTCCGGGTCCCATACATGTACATCCTTTGCCTTAGAAAAGACCATGGGAATTGGGTGATAACTGCATTCACACAATGCTTCTAGTAAGATGTCAACAGAAGTTAAGTTAGATAAAGGAATGAAAATTTATGTCAAGTAACAATATTTTAAAAACACTCCTTTTGGATGTAAAACGTCTGACCACTCATGTATACAGGAAATCAATAAATACAACAAAGAATAAATGGAAACCACAGGTTTACACAAGTACTGTTTAGAGGAGATAAATTGACCTATTGTTTATCACAACTTTTCACGACTTTTATATATATGGATAATAAGAATCTACAATAAACTAAATATGCATTTGCACTGTTAACACGTATACTATTCAGAATTAGAATGAATGTTCGTTTCAATGTGATTTAATCATAAACCAAGAGAGAGAGCATGCATCAAAACACCATGTTACAGTAGAAATAAATGTCCTGTTCAACAAACATTTTGTAAACATGGGCCATCCAAGAAAATGCTAAGTCTGGTTATTGGCATAATTAAAGGGGCAATGCCTGACTTAAAGACCCATGATATATTTCCATTTGTCATGTGCCACTCATCAGCATACTCCCTCGGAGGACATCCACCCTAGTACTTCTAGGAAGAAGACACTTTTTTATTGTTTTAATCCCCTACTCAAGGAAAATTTCCTATATGTTATTAGACACGCTAATTCAAGAATAAATTTCAGCTAACTTTAGGACTAGTTTTATTCTCGACATTCAATGACAAATAGAGTTTCTTAAAGAGAGAAAGATTTGCATGGAGGGATACTGTGAAATTTTATGATTTACAAAGTCAGTGTCCTGCAATAGGAAGCCTGGATCAATGTTGTATATCTCGTCTCGGGGAAAGTATTGCTGAGGGTCTGGACTCTGGAATGTAACTTCTCGGTGACATCGGCAGAAAATATCAGAATATCTCAGAAAATATTGCAAGACAGGGGTCTAACTCGGAATATCTCGGAATATTTCGAATATATTGGACAAGTGTTTAACTCGGAATTTATCGGAATATCGGAGAGATATACAACACTGGCCTGGATCAATTAACCCATAAGATAAAATTCACTGTATATTTAAATAAACATTACACAATAATAATAATAATAATAATCCGAGTTGCTGACATCGTGTCGGCGAAAATATCGCCAAGGGTCCAGGAAAGAAAATATCGGAAACATCGAGGAAAATATCAGAAAATGTCGGCAAAATTAACATATCAGGAAAATATCGGAAAATATCAGTGGCCCTCCAAAATACGATAGCATCACGATGTTGGCAACACTAATAATAATAGTGTCAATTGGGTCTAGCTCAGGTGGTTGAGAGGAGAAATTATTATCCTACCCACCCAAGTTCAAATCCCGCTTGTGATATGTTTTTTCTTCTTGAGCCAATTGTTGATAGGGGCTGGCAAGGTACCAGCAATCTTATTCTCATTTGCAGGATTTAGGGTGGGACGAGATTTCACATGTAAAAATAATAATAATTAATAAACAAAGAGACACAACCCTTCAACTTCATGACTAGTCAATGCTTATAAGTATACCATCAGAAAGGCTCATTGTATCTCATTCATTCATTATCAATTATATAATTATTATCCCATAGGGATTTCAACTCCTTGTCCTTGTGTTGGATATTTTCTCATATATGAATTATTGTTCATTACATTGGTATTAGAGCCCCTTCCAAGGCACTTGTTGATTGGCGTTTGGCCACACCTTCTATCGGACCTTGTCTAATCCCAGCCTTTGACCATCTTTTTTCAAAGGCAATCTGAAACCAGGCCTTTGGCCAATTCATCAAGCATTTAATACTGTTGGCTTGTGGCCATGTTGTTCTAGACATACCGTGAACGAAATAACCAGTGAATATCAGAAGAAATTCAAAAGCATCATTCTGCTGCCCTATTTTTTAAGAAAAAGGAGAAGACGTGTGTATAGACAAGTCACAACAAAAGCACAGAACTCCACAAATCAAAAGCACATACTCCTTAAGAAAAACCGCCAAAAATCAAACTCCAGCTGCCTGCACCAACACTAACAGGACACCGTGACCTAGGTGCATATCAATTGTAGTTGAAAGGAATACCACAGCAATGAATAAATAAAACATCGTGCTGCATAGGATTACTCACTACCAGTCACACAGTACAATCCTCAAACAACTCTACAGAGGGATATGAAAAGAATTGACGCAAGTCCATATAACTAAAAAGGCCTATTCATATGGTCTGGGTAATAATAAATATACATTGATTGGCTGCCTAAATTATTAATCCTTAACCATTGGACCTGTTAACCCCAAGATTTTCACCCTTGAAAATCTTGAGGGTTAAAAGCCAACATGCATTCCTTTGGCTGCCATTCTGAGTTTCACCTAGAGTTTAGCACTTGTGGTTAGCAGAGGTTGGTTCCCATCAAAGGCAGGTATATGATCGATACATGGTCGTTTGGTTCAAAGTTAAAGTTGACTTGGTTTCCCATGCATTTTGAGAGAGATGTATACATCCAGCAGGTGTTGCTACTTTTTAGGAGACACGGTTTGAGTGGGTCTCTTGACAGTTTGGAGCAATTCTGAGCATACAAGGATGGTCCTTGCATGATTCTAGACCAATAACACTTTTCGGGCCACATGCAAGAACTTTCTATTTTTAGCAGTTTGAGCTTCAAGCCCCAGAGTCCGATTTTGAGCACATATTATTGATCCTTGAGAGATTCTAAGTCTTTTGGAACTTTTTCCGGGATGATTTGGCACATATTTCTACTTTTAGCACATTGAGCACCAGGGCTCGCATGTCGATTCTGATTGTGGATTCGGATTCCTTGTGGAAAATTGAATCCAATGAGCATAATATCATGGACATGCGAGGACTTTCTATTTTTAGCAGTAGACACATGATGGTGGTCTCCTAGTCATCCTGAGCATTTGGCAAAAGTTTGAGTCAATTTCGACAAGTTTTGAATTTTTGGGACCGGATGGCTATTTTTGGAAATTTATATTTTTAACAGTCATCGTCATCTCCAGCAGTGCCAAGTGGCAAGATCAGATTCCAACATGTGGCAGAGTATCAGAGTGTTGTGGCATCAACATGGCATAAGGATACATTTTCCAAGACTCAGCATTTGAAAATAATTAATTGAGTCAAAGAGGGATGCATTGATGAGGTGGCATTTCCCGGGAGAAAATTTGGCTAATATTGGCTAATTTTTCTCACTAATTCCTCCTCACATTCACTTTTTCACTTTCCATGCATTATTTCCTCAAAATTCGCTCTAACTTTGTTTTAAACATTGATTTCCTAAATTTTAGGGAATTCCCTAAAAATAGGGCGAATTTTCCCTTAGCCATAATTCATTAATCCTTTTGTCAAATTTAGCATGAAGACATGCGTTGGAAAGCTAATTTTGGCCTCTATGCATCTCTTCTACTCCATAAAGCCAATCTCTTCCCCTCAAAAGAAGAAAAGGAAGTCTATAAGGACAGTATTCAACATGTTGAAAGATCATCACCTTGGTTTTACCCGAGTTGATCGTCAACTACTGAAGATCACAAAAGTTGGATAATGCATCTAATTGTCTCTACAAACCCTACAGGATAAACACCAATAGGACCATGTCATCTGTGAAGAGGAGGATGGAGATCAAAGGCCTAATGTAGAAGACAACCATCACTGGGTTGTATATGCTCATGTAGTAAGGACTACAACTTGTCAATATCTAGATCCTTCCACTTGCTCTTTCTATGTTTGGTTTGTGTTATTCTAAGGAGTGTAAGGTTCTTTATTTATGGATAGTTTAGGCACTTTGTTAGAAGATACTTTGGGTAGTTTACTTGAGGACCAATTTGTTACCATGTTTGAAAATAAGGGTATATCCACACAAGAGGCAACCACTTATAGACATATCAAAAATCATTACATCAATGCTAAGTTGCACGAAACGGGGAAACGATACGAAGTTTCCGAAACAGGTACGATACGAAACATGCGATCTGAGGCAAACCCTCAAAAATGGAAGCGTCGGAAGCATTACGTTATATAAAAATAAAAAATAAAAATAATAATGATTATATTGAAACTTTGAGAGAAACATTACGAATAAAACAAGCAAGAACATTTAAATGACAAACTGACATGACAAGCAATATTTCCACCATCGCTTATATTTGGATTCACATCATTAGTATCATCCTACATCCTTTGCCTCTTGTCTTGACTTTGCTTGTACCTCGATCCTCTAGGGACATCCAGTCGACACCACCAATTTTGATGGGAACTTACCTAATCCTAGCCTTAAAATATGGTAGAAAAGCTTAACATACCTAATCAGTGATTTAGCTTGAGTGAAAGGTACATCTTTACTAGGAATACTTTACAGCAAAGGAGGTTTAACAATCAACTCCACCAACATTGGGGTATATCGGGGGCTTGGTGGTCTTGATTAAATCACTGAGTTCCATACCCTCATACTTGATAGAATCAGTGGAAGCTTCGATTTGTAATCTTGCCAATCTTGAAATCCGAAAGCAGGTGATGCTTTGAATTTTGAGATGGGACCTAAGATTTCTACTTTCTCCATATATAAAGTCTAATGAGGTTTGGAACCACTCTCAAACGTCCAGAAACAATTAATGGTAATGTAAAATTTAAGGCAAAGGGATAAGAAAATGAAAATGAGAATGTCACTTTTACTTTAAAATTTAACATTACCATTAAAAAATAGGGGCGATTCGGGGGCTTAGGAGGCCGAGGGGCGGCTCCACAATATCTCCCTAGATGATAGATATCCTTCATTACGCCGTTTAAGTAACACTAAGCGGAAGTTTAGAGATACAGGCTATGAACTACCCGGTGCCCTTTAAAGCGGTGGAAACCCGGCCGTCTGGTACGGCGAAGTGCGACGAAGACGCCGGTATTACGTCACCGTCTGGCCGTTTCCATTTGGAAGCAGCAATGCCAGTCACGATACCGGCGTTGAGGCGATCGCCGATACCGTTTGAGGCGTCACCCGTCTGATTTAGAGCTCTCCGAGAAAGCAGGCGTTTCTTGCAACTTAGCATCAATGTTTACGTGGTTAAAACCCTCAAAGGGGAAACAATCCATAGCTGACCAACATGGGCATTTGGGAGTGATAATATATTAATGCAAAAGAAAATGGGAATACGCAAGACATCTTCAACAATCAACCACCAACAAATGAACCTCCATGCCCTTTAAATAGAGATATGGACCAATGGAGTGTTAAGCCACAAATCAAGAAGTGTAGTTAGTATTAAAGGGAAGATGAGCGATTGAGTATCAAAACTATGTCTAGAATATAATCGTGATCATTGGATTAGTTAGTTAGATGATGAATATCCTTCATTACATGATGCAAGTAACACTAACTGGAAGTTTGGGGGCCCCACGGCCCCCTTAATTTGCCTGATTTTCCTTTAAAAGCAGCGGAAACCCGGCCGTACGGGCGCGGTACGGCCCCGAAACGCCAGCGGCCGTACCGTACGACGTTTCCATTTCGGGAAACGCCGTACGGTACGGCCACCGGCGTTTCAGGGCAGTACCGTACCCGTTTCGGCGTACCGTACGGTTTCCGGCTCCGAAACAGAGGGGGGGGGGGCGTTTCTTGCAACTTAGCATCAATGTTTACGTGGTTAAAACCCTCAAAGAGGGAAACAATCCATAGCCCCAGCCAACATGGGCATTTGGGGTAATATATTAATGCAAAAAGAAAATAGAATACATGAACATCTTCAACAATCAACCACCAACAAATGAACCTCCATGCCCTTTAAATAGAGATATGGACCAATGGAGTGTTAAGCCATAGATCAAGTGTAGTTAGTATTAAGGAGAAGATGAACAGTGATATCACTTTATGTCTAGAATATAATCGTGATCATTGGATTAGTTAGTTACAAAATCACACTAAAGAAACACACTTCACCTAAAGACACATTAAACCAAAGTGAACTTAATTAGCTCCCAAGTGTCTAAATATCCTAACACATTTCATCTATCCTCTCATGTAGGATTTATGCTATTAAAAGACAGATGTTGCTATTTTGAGAAGACCTGGTCACTACATATGAGATTATTCAAAGTGCCTCGCTTGAGGAGTATTATGGTTATTTTGATGAGGATCTTTTGACTTACCCTAGGCACCTATCTTGTAGTTGTTTTTGGCTCATTGTTTGAGGTTATCTTGTGCTCGATGATCTAGCCTTGCATGACATATTATCTATGACGAAAGTTATAGAACCAGAACAAGAAAAGATGATATCTCTAACCAAACCGCAACCAGGTAAAAACTAGGTTGAAGAACTGGTCAACGAAAAAATACATAAGATATGCAAATTTTAATGAAAAATATTTATAAGTTCATGTACATCAATGCAAATCCAAACCATTAGACACCAAATATCATATATGCAAAGTTTTCTAATGCATATAGCACATAAGGGTGAATATAGCAAAATGGCACCGAGTGCAACACATACCTAAACCAAAATAAGCTTGGATTAGGGTTTGGGAGGGGGGTTGGTTTTTTCGTTTTGTAGCTACATTAGTGCTACTAGTCGGACCAATTCAACCAGATCTTGACTAGTTCAATATGAACAAGCTGATTCAAACAAGAGCCCAACCAAACCAATTCCAAGGCCATTTTGTAAAAAAAAATTGTGTCTAGTCTGAACTAGTCATTCCTGATAACTATGTTTGTGACTAGGGATATATTTGGAAAAGCAAGTCAGATATAGACCAATCCTCCACTATAAGAATAGGAAGGCATAGAGGGCAAGACATTGGTGATTATTGAGTCCTTCCATCCTTCTATCTTCCATCTCCAAGCTTCAGGTATCCTCTTCCTTTCATATTGAGTCATTGAACTACATTCGATCTCTTGTTTTCAAAGCCTCCGACACATTTCTTTAAGTGATTATATCCTTGAGTGGTGTAAGGGATGGGAACTTAAGCTTTAGTTATCAAATCCTCTTAGGTTGTTAATAGTGATGTCAATCTGATTTTGTTAGACATATTTACTTGTGCAACTCTAGTGAACAAAGAAGATCATCCTCTTGGCAGTGAATTTAGAGTATGCTGAATGCATTGGAATTATTTCTTTCGATCGCTCTATAGATCATTGATCCATATTGAGATTGCTCCTTCGCAAGATTTTCTTGCCATGTTAATTTTCTCATTATTTCACTCTCCACGCTCCTTAAACTACGGCACCAATCAAAAAATATGTTTAAAAAGAGTAATTGATTTGCTGTTTTCAAGTGTTTACTCTTTGAGCACATATCTGCAAAAAATGTTACAGATTTATGAATTAAAGGCAAAGATTTGACATATGTTCTCAACTTCTCACAAATCTGAAGTTTATGCTTGCTGGTTTGAATTTTACACGCGGAAATCTAAGTTTTACTGCAGATCGCAGCAAGTTTCATTGCAGATTTGAAGCTTCTTATTACTGGTTTTGAACGATTTTTGCTTCAAGTCATTAGCGATTCCCCCTTATGTCAAAAAAACACTGACCTAGAAGTGAGAGGGACTATGTTGGTGACAGACATCTTCCCTAACCGATCATTCAGAACTCTCCTTCAAAGATAGTGCCAAACTTCGTTGCAAATGAATTTGGGTGGTAACACTAATAATATAAATTTTCTCTTTGATTTACCCACCCCACCAACACCAATACCCCCCCCACAAAATAAAATAAAATAAAAATTGGGGATAGATGGATAAACTTACAACACCAAGTTGATAATTACATCAAAGCCAAACCAAATTGGGGGCAGGAAAAGAAGAGTAGGGGTTGAAAGGATTAAATGATCAACATATAATATCAAGAGAGATATATTAGTAATGCTCACCCCTAAGACTAAACACTTCTTATGTGATTTTCTTTGATCAATGAGAAGAATTCCCCAATATTGTTGGATCTTTTGTTTGACATCCAATTTTTTACATGTATGTGCCACTTGTGAATGATGTGCAATTGGATGACTACCACAAGTTTTGGATTTGTTCAGTTGTTGATGTTGGCAATGTCGACTAGTCTATAGATAATACATATGTCACTGATGCTATTATATGAAAAAAAAATTGTGCATGCTATTTTTAGCATAAAATTTGAGAGTTATAAACTTGTATGTCATACAATGAATCATCCAAAAGGAAGTGCATAGGATTGCCTTCTAAAGGTGTCTTAACTCTAGACTTCCTCTTATTGGGCAACCAGTGTGCTATTCTGCACTTTATGCTATGGAAATTTTGTCATATCCATTGGAATTGTGTTAACCCATTTTGTTGATAACTAAGGAGATTATGTCTCGAGGCCCTCAGGTTGCAGATATGGAGTGTAGAGAGACTACATGACCAGCAGTATCCTTTTGCACATTTGGAGAACCCTCTCACCACCACAGATGGTCACAGATTTCCAGATGGCATCCACGACATCAGCTGGCTTCCGGAAGGCAATGGGCCTTGCTCCATGAGGTACAAGTCAGTGTTATGGTGAGCATCATTTCAATATTTAAGCCATTTGAGTATGTTGTATCTTAGATTGCTCTAGATTTCATGATATATGCTTGGACATTGTGCCCTATTAAGTGGTCTTCCTTGGGGATGGGTTTGCTACTAGGAACTCCCTTAAAGAACCATCGTACCGTTCTCGACCATACTTACCACTTTCCATCATTGTTCCCCTTCATTTCCTTATCCCTTGGGATTTTAGGGTGTATTGACCCAAGAAGGGGTTGTCCCTCGTTCTATGGGAGGAAGGGGCTGAAGGCCCAGAGGGATTGATGTTGGGTAAAAGATAAAATCCTTGTATGAACCTTCTAGATTCTTCGCACAGGGATCACCCAAGAAAGCAATGAAACGCTTATCTTTGAGTAAAGGGGACCCACAATATGATAAAGAATGCTTAAAGGGTTAGTTGTAGGATAGGAGGTCTCATCACGAGCCGACCTATCATGTCCATGAATATCTAGTGGTATGACATTGCCATCATCTGGTCACCAAACCAAGGTAATGGCTCTCAGTTGCATGGCTGAGAGAAAGGGGGTCTCATCACGAGCCAACCTTCTCATTTCCACTAGGTGTTTGTGGGTGACATTGCCATTATTTGGACACCACGCCAGGGCAGTGACCTTCAACCTTTCCTTAAAATTATGAAAGAATAAAGGATGGAAAATAATCGGCTTGGAAAAAGTGCATTGTGGACGAAGGTAACACAAACCCTCTACAAAGGCACAAACCCTCTACAAAGGCACCCATGAATGAGATACTACGACCCCTTATATGTCATGAACCCTATGCCCATTGAGTCTTGACCCCAACCACTTCACCCAATTTACATGGCTTAGAGAGAGAGATCTTGGAAACTCTCCTTGACCTAGGGCAAGATCTACCCAATAGGACACCTCGTCAACCCTCCCATACTCAAGCTTGACAAGTCGCATAGTGTCTTTGATCAATTAATTGTTTGACATAGTGATCTTTGATGCACATGCTTAGGTGGCTCATTTATTGATTGGATTTACTTATCATGATGTTATGATTTGAGATCCTTGGAGGGCGTGCTCATTTGTCTTTGCAGGACCTAGTTGGTGGACAGTTTTGGAAGAACAAGCCTTGCTTGGGCTTCCATGGGGCTGCAAGCCCACAGGTTGGATGCCAAGGGTCCACATGTCGGATCATAGAGACGAAGTATAGGAGACCTAGAAGATGATATGGAAGACTTATCCCAACCCTCACATGCCAAACGATTTGCCCAAGAGGGGAAAAACGTCTTCTTTTTTAGCTTGACGTCATATTTGGGGGCTAGGGTTTGGTGGTAGCGTTACCACTCATTGACACATGGACGTTTTGAGGAGGATGGGGCTTTGGCCATGAGGAGATTGCATAGATGCTTAACATGTGGCCTTTGGAGGCCTACGATAGCTTCTCCAACACCAACAATTTGTCCCAAGTGGCAAAACATCTCCTAAAGGGGTGACGTCCATGTAAATTAGGGTTTTACTTGTGCAAAAGTGAAATTTTAAATGATTTTTTTAGTATTACTTTGTTAAAGGGGGTAAGATTAGGGTTGTTGACCCCTAGTCTTGTGGTTTACCCCTTAATATGTGGACAAGTCACCTTGGTGACATTTTGTATAAATAAGAGATCATAAGATCTCATTTGGATATAACTCTCCCTCTTGTGAGAAGACTTGATCTGAAATTTTCACTACACTTGGCATATTTGTCTCTTGTGCTCTTGTTTATGGCTATCTTTGGTGAATGGTTGATGGAGGAGTGAGGCGCTAGCCTTGGATGAATGGTTTCTAGCTTTTATGGTGGATTATCTTAGCATCTTCTTGATTTGGTATGGTTTTTACTCTTATGTTATCATTTGTTTCAAGTCAAGGATTATCTTGCTAGGACCTAAGTGGGAAGTAAGAGTATTTACACCCCCACTCTAGTCTTCATCATGTATTGCTTGAATTTTATTGATGTTGCAAGGGTTTGTTTGAGGAAGTAAGAGGATTCACACCCCTCATTCTCAAACCCTAACTAGAGATACTTACCTTGGGAAGTAAGAGAGTTTACACCCCCAAGGAAGTAGCATCTCTAGTTCATTTACTTGACTCCATTAACCCAATATTTAAAGGCACTAGTCATTTCTTTTTTGCATTGGAGATATAAAACCGTTGTCTTGGGAAGAGTGATTTTTGCTAGTTTCAAGTTTATCTTTTTGGAAACGTGTTCTTTGGACCTTGAGCTCTCTTGCCTCATTGAGGCGTCCCTCTTCTCCCACTACTTTGATTGTTGTTGTTAGCTTTTTAGCTCAGGACGTACTTCGCATTTTTTGTCTTGTATGCGGATGTTACCTTAATGTTTACACTACCAAGCACTTAACTTTGTAATAGGATTTTTATAAAGTTGTTTTAAGTGGTTCTTTTATTAAAGTGACTTTTTAATAAAGTGTACATTCTAATTTTAAAGTGACTTTATTTTCATAAATCACTTTAATATTTCAAGTGATTCATTTTGGAGGGAATGGATCATGACCCTGATCTTGAAAAAGGCAAGATCTAATCTTGGCCTTTGGATTTAGAGTTGGGGAAGGTGAAACGACACTTTGGGCGGAAAATGTCATTTTCAAATTATAAAAGAATGTATTGGGTAGTGTGCAAGACATGTTGAGAAGACATCAGGAGGAGATTGAGAGAGATTTTTTGAATATGCTTGAGAGAGGAAAGTGAGCAGCAAAGAGGACACATTTTCCAAGGAAAGATGGCACGAATCCCAAGAAAAATTTTCTGTGAGTTTTTGGCCGAATTATTTTTCTGTTGTGGGAGGCCGTACGGAACAGTTTGTACGGTTGACTGTGGGCACGAAAATCGAGATACGGAGCAGGTCGTACAGCAGTATCGTTTTGGCACGGAAAACGAGGCAGAATTTGGTAGGACTGTTTTGGTGTTGTGAGGTATTTTCCTTGGCTGAAAATGTGTATGTGCTGCTATTTTGTACTTTCCTGAAGCTGAATAATAATATCTCTCTCTCTCATTGGGTTTCCCCACATTGGGGTTTTCCCCGGCATTTGCCTAAATTTCTGTGTGTTATGGATTGATGTCCACTTTGTTATTTTCGCTGCTATTTTGCTTAGCAATGTGTATTTCTGCTTATGGAAATTTTTGAATGTGGGTTTATGCATTTATGAAGTTTATGAAGACAATTATCTCTAGGTTGCTAAGTGTTTGACAAAAATTTCATTTGTTGATTTTTGTCATTAAAAATCTACATGGTATCAGAGCTTTGTCTCTGACAGTGGGCAGTGTGATTTTTAGGCAAAAGGGTGTGATTGTTTTCCTTGAGTTGTGACAAGGAATATGGTTGCAAGTATTAGATATGAGGATCGGTTGGATGGCATTTCCAACTATTTGCAGTGGAAGGTCTGATTGTCAGCCGTTCTCAAGGAGACCAAAATTTATAACTATGTCAACTCTGTCGTGGCACCTCCCGCAACAGATCCTATTGCTTTGACTTGCATGAGGTCAAGGAAGCCAAAGCTCAGAGGATTATTCTAGATGGGGTGAAAGATCACCTTATCCCACACATGGCTAAGAAAAAGACTGCCAAGGAGATGTGGTATGCACTTAAAAACTTGTTTGAGGCGAAGAACGAGAACCAGAAGATAGCCCTGAAGGCTAAATTGCACGATACCAAGATGGGTAAGGAGGAGAGTGTCTCTTCTTATCTTACCCGGGTGGCTCAAGTAAAAGATGAGCTGGCAGCTGTTGGAGAGGTCATTACGGATTCTGAGTTGGTGAAGATAGCCTTAAATGGCTTCACCAAAGAATGGGAAGTCTTCGTGAAGTGTGTGGTGGGATGTGAGCATCTACCAGATTGGAGCAGACTGTGGGATGATTTCACTCAGGAGGAGATCCGAGAAAGATCTCAAAGCAGTGAACAGAAGACAGACTGAGTTGATGAGAATGTTGCTCTTGCGGCAAAGAGCAAGAAGAAAGGAAGTTCTGGAAGGGACTTGAGTAAAGTCAGATGCTATTGTTGTAACCAGTTGGAGCACCTTGCCTCTCATTGTCCTGAGAGGAAGAATAAGAAGAAGGAACCAGAAGGGCCTGAGACAGCTGCTACAGCAGCCATGGAGGACTTTGCTTCAAAGTACGAAAAGGAATTTTCTTTGGTGACCCTAGTTTCCAGTGTCGGCAGCGGAGGATTTGGAGATGATATCAGATGGATTGTGGATAGCGGAGCCTCTAGCCACATGACGGGAATCTGGCGAGTATTCCTAGATTTCACAGAGATTGGTCTTGGTCGACAAGTGGTAAGTGAAGGTGGTATGGCGAAAGTTGTACGTGGAGTTGGGAATGTTAGATTCCAACTCGAGTTTGGGGGACTCTTGGAGCTTGATGGAGTTCTCTTTGTTCCAGGGTTGAGGGTTAACTTGGTCTCAGTCTCAGCCTTGGAGGATGTAGGATATTGCGTATTATTCAAGAGGGAACATGTCTTTATCTATAGGCAGGGAGTGGACCCAGTAGAGCTGCAGTTGATCAATAACCGGGTGGACAGGTTGTATATGCTGAGAGGACAACCTTCGATGTATGATTCAGCTTCGGATGAGGAGCGTGAGGAGGCTTCTGAGATTGTGATGACGCCAAGATTTCAGTCTTGCATTCCAAGAGAAGAGATCGAGTCTCTTCTAAGCACTGGCAAGAGGCTTAGCCAAGTTGATCGAACCAATGCTCAAGATGAAGTGAGCTCAGTGTTCCAGGATGTTGCCAGGAGAAGATCTTCTAGTTCGAGTTCTGTGCAGATATTGAGGATGGCTCCAGGTTCAGAGGGAGCTCCTACAGAGCATAGTGTGATGGGACCAGATGATGGAGGTGGCAACGAATACATCCCTCGCTAAGAGGGAGTGTTAGCTTTTTAGCTCAGGAGGTACTCCGCATGTTTTGTCTTGTATGCGAATGTTACATTAATGTTTACACTACCAAGTACTTAACTTGGTAATAGGATTTTTATAAAGTTGTTTTAAGTGGTTCTTTTATTAAAGTGACTTTTTAATAAAGTGTACCTTCTAATTTTAAAGTGACTTTATTTTCATAAAGCACTTATGTAATAAAGTGAAATCACTTTAATATTTCAAGTGATTCATTTTGGAGGGAATAGATCATGACCCTTGATCTTGAAAAAGGCAAGCTCTAATCTTGGCCTTTGGATTTAGGGTTGGGGAAGGTGAAAAGACACTTTGGGGGGAAAATGTCATTTTCAGATTATAAAAGAATGTATTGGGTAGTGTGCAAGACATGTTGAGAAGACATCGGGAGGAGATTGAGAGAGATATTCTAAATTTGTTTGAGAGAGGAAAGTGAGCAGCAAAGAGGGCACGTTTTCCAAGGAAGGCACGAACCCCAAGAAAAAAATTCTGTGAGTTTTTGGCCAAATTATTTTTCTACTGTGGGGGGCCACACTGTACGGATCCGTATAGTCGTACGGATTTGGCACGAAAATCTAGGCATTTTTGGAAACGGTTTTCGAGGCAGATTTCAGAATTTTGGTGGTTGTTTTGGGCCGTACAGAACAGTTCGTACAGATGACTATGGGCACGGAAATCGAGGTACGGAGCAGGCCGTACAACAGTACTGTTTTGACACAGAAAACGAGGCAGAATTTGGTGGGACTGTTTTGGTGCTGTGAGGTATTTTCCTTGGCTGGAAATGTGTATGTGTTGTTGTTTTGTACTTTCCTGAAGCTAAATAATAATATCTCTCTCTCTCTCTCTCATTGGGTTTCCCCACATTGGGGTTTTCCTTGGCATTTGCCTAAATTTCTTTGTGTTATGGGTTGTTGTCCACTGTGTTATTTCCGCTGCTATTTTTCTTAGCAATGTGTATTTCTGCTTATGGAAATTTCTGAATGTGGGTTTATGCATTTATGAAGTTTATGAAGACAGTTATCTCTAGGCTGCTAAGTGTTTGACAGAAATTTCATTTGCTGATTTTTGTCATTAAAAATCTACAGTTGTTATAAACATTAACCTACAGCGATTAGGGTTGCATAACCCTAGCTGCTAACTCTCTCTTATCTCACAAACTAACCCTAGGATTTCTCTCTAACTTCACTCACCTAATCTACTAACTAGGGCACACTTTTTGGGCTAGTTTTTGGCACTTTTCCATTGGTAATTTTGCTGCTGCATGCCATTGAATGCTACAGCCATAAGGCTGATAATTTACTGCAGAAAATCACTTTTATAACAGCTTGCTTTATTCATTCTCAAAGTGCTATATTCAAGGCCTAATTGATTGCCAAATTCATTGATAGTATTTTGGTTGATCTTATGCTTTTACATGCTGATTTAGATACTTTATTTGCTGATATAAACTGTTATCTGCTGCTGCAAATTAACGACAGCAAGCTTAACTCGTTGATCCATACTAACATATAGCATTGCAAGGTGTCTTTCTTTGTGTCTCGGGCAGGTACAATCATCTGGAGAAGTGCTATATCTTTGAGACAACTTTCACTTGGTTCACAAGGCATCTCCTTTCACATCTCACTCCACTTAGATTTGACTTCTAGGGGTTTCACTTCCATATCCATTCATCTACATTTCATTCCCCCTAGGGTCACCGGGATCGCCTCCCTAGAGTGACCTAGTCACCCTTGAAGTACGGGACCTACATCGAGGTGACATTGGGTGTAGGATTCTCTAGTTTTAGCACTTGGTTTTGTGGTTGGGTCGGGCTTTGCCCAACCTACAACTTGTGCTATAACAAATTGGACTAAGATAGTTTGAGTATATATCTATCATGAAACAAACAGGCTCAGTCATAGATCAATCATGTTCAAATCTGCGTTACCAAAAAAAATTGTCAAAAACATTGTTCAGCATTTCAGATTCTAAAACAGAGCAGAAACATGGGGGTTATGGCCATGAAACATTTCAAGGCTGTATCAAATTCTAGAAACAGTGTTTCAACTTGCAATGGTCGTTTTAGGGCCATTTCAAGCACATTTCCTCAACGTTTCACGATTTCAGAAACATATCCAACCAAAAATCCCATGTTTCTGCCCAAAAATAAATACCTAAAAGGAATAATTCTGGTCTAATGCATAGAAGATATGATTATTAATATCAACATGTTGATCCTAACACACTCTCTTTCTATCTATCTAATTGTTTAAATTTCTCCTACATATTTGCAGGTATTCTATTTCAAGTTTGAAAAAATTGTGCTTGTTATGTTCCTAAAAGCTTAAAGGCCATTTGTTCACCATCTAATTGATTTATGCATCTAACAATGCATACTTTGTCATGTCTATGGATGAGGCAAATGTCATTCTCCTTGTCCCATCATCCTAATCTTCCTTGGGAGATTAATAATACGAGATCAATGATAAGAAATACCTAGAAATCTGAATATTTAACATCTCATGGTATTTTTTGTATATATGTCGTTTCTCCATCATATTGTATCTTGTCATTTCCCCACCATATACATACATACATACATATATAGCCCAAGGGGTTAGTGAAATATCTCAAATCCAGTTGATCTGGATATCTACTGCTGAACTACTGTTTTATCACTCGGATCTGATACTCTGGGTTTTTGGATGCGTTTGAGTTAATGTTTTAACATGCTTGGTGATTTTCGCATGTATGTTTCATTCATTTATTGTTTTAGCAGTATATATATGATGCAGGCGAAATAAAGGACAACACCATCTCACTAATATGTATTATGAGGAAAAAGCAAGACATACAATAATATGCTGGAAGCAGATAAAATAGTCATCAGTTAGATCTCATGGATCATCACTGGAATACAAAGCAACTAATATGAAATACTCGTGATCAGAAGATGAAGTAAGATCTATGCATGCACAGATAGATCGACAAAATGTAGTTTTGGGAGCTCACAACAACTGCTGCAGATACTGGAAAACTCGTCCTTATGGCTATACTCGACAGAACGGACTGGAAACTGTCTCACACTGAGCGCCCTGGCCTCTAGGATGCTCCTGGCCACTGTCAGACTGAAGATTTGACCTCTAAAGCTCTGGATGTCACCCCCTGGGGGTTTGCGCACCTCCTAGGCTGTGTGAGTGCGCCCTAGTGATCCCACCGACAGAATCCAACGATGTATATCTCGAAATGATCGTCCTGGTCTCCTCTGTAATGGGTCGGAAGGGTTTCCTCGGATCTAATCCGGAATACCCCTTGGAACCCCAAATGCACTTCCTCAAGAGCTACGCACTATCTGGCTGTCTGCTACGCTCTGGGAGATTCCACCGTCGAAAAGTGATGATTGGTGGCTCAAAAGAAGCGCCCTAGCTAGCTCTCAACTGGGTCGGAAGGAATCTGCAAGATAATCCTCTATCTCGTGCAGCTACACAAACCCTCTCTCTAACCCTTGCACCCTCACTGGCTGAGTTGCGCAATCACTGCAAATTGGATCTCCTAAATAGTGCGATGAAATACCTGGATGGTATCTCCGATAGGCTAAGGTGTGTCTCTCAACACTGAAACCGATCAATGGTGGTGGTTTCCTCTAGAAATCCACAAAACAACAAGGGGGTCGATTTCCTCCTTTTCTGGAAACTATCTCAACATCAAATCATAACATAATATCTAATTAGGTTGTTGTACCCTTCCTTTATAGCTTCCCGAAACCCTAATTTGTTGTTGACCTTTTCTCTCCAAGTGACTTTTACTTTATTTTATTATTCCTTGATTAAATCACTTCATTAATTAATTAACCATTTTACCTCTAAAAAGTGATTTATCTATCCTTGTGGCTTCTTCAGCCACTGAAAGTCACTTCTCATCATCTTATATTGTAGTGTTCTTCCTCCCAATTTCAATGAGCTATTACACTAAGAGGTTTCTCCAAGTAATATGCCCATTATGACCTTCTTAGTGAATTTAATTAAAATATGACCCATAATAACTCAAAATTACGGAAATCATCGGAATGCAACGAAACCAAAGCCAAGTTGTGTGGAATGGATCTTGATGATGAACGATGTAAGTTGGGCCCAATAAAACCCCTCAATATCTCCTGAACTCGTTGTCACCCCTAACTGGCTACTCTGGTAGGCATCACACTCTGTAATGTAATAATGTCCAAAAATGGGAACATTACAGTTAGTTCCACTGGTTGTCGCCAATGTTGTTAGGCATTTGGCTAGTTCTATGCCAATAGGTGCTCGATTTGAATCTCCATGAGTTAAGTGCACCAGTCTACATTGTTCGTTGGGCTGAGGTCTAGTGACAACTTGGAGCATTTTTTGTGATGATAACCCAAGTTTCCCATGTAACGTATCCATCCTTTTCTAAAAATTTGTCGCATCCCCCCTGGATGGTGTAAAGCTCTCACAACGATAATGACAAAACAACCAAAATTTAGACAGTCATCAAAATTGATAGTGGTGAAAGCAAACGGTCTTCTTCAAGGCTATTCCTTTCTTTTGTTTCATCTTTATTATGTCAAGTTTCAATTTTTTATTGCTTCATTTAATTAATAATATAAACAATAATGTACAAATTGTCTTACCAAAAGAGTGGGACGCATGGCAACCACCACAAGCCAAAGCATATTTTTCTAATAATGCCTTGATAATTTCTATAACTACCCAAGAGCATAGGACTTAACAAAACTACCATTTGGGCATACAACAAAACCATGCATACCAATAAAAAGTATTGCTTTAAGGCACAAAAAAAAATCACATGTTTCCATAGTCATAAATCAAGTTGTTAGATAGGATGAAACTCACAATAGGAAAGGGATCATCGTAGGCCTCCAACCATCATTGCTCATCTCGACATTTGGAATAATGAGCTTGTTATCCCCTACCCTAGGGATAACTAAGGAGATCATGTCTCGAGGCCCA
>SNQJ01S0053837.1:104319-126335 GCA_010110895.2 Picea sitchensis
CCTAGACATATCTAGGGGCTTTAACTGCTTGGTCCCAGACCAAGAAACCCATGCCCCAGGCATGGGTACCCTGGACCCTGTCCAGGGGCCCTAGACATATCTAGGGGCTTTAACTGCTTGGTCCCAAACCAAGAACCCCAGTCGTATACTGGGGGCCCTCATAAGGGTCTTTTCCACCATGATACAAGACCATGGATCAACCCATGCCTCAGGCATGGGTACCCTGAACATTTCCAGGGGCCCTAGACATATCTAGGGGCTTTATCTGCTTAGTCTCAGACTAAGAACCCCAGTCATATACCGAGGGCCCTAAGAAGAGTCTTTTGCCATGGTACTTACTACTGATTGTTTGGTCCCAGACCAAATACCCCAGGAGTGCACTGGGGGCCCCAGACTTATCTAGGGTCTTAGCCATCCTCCAGGAGAATGGCTCTCGCAGCTGCTTATAAATTTAACACTTCCACACTAGTTGGGTAACTTTCCCCTTCTCTTTCTCATCTTTTCTAGCATTGTAGCAAGCCCCCGGGAAGTTCCCTTGAGGCTTGCATTCTCTTGTATCATTTTTGCACTCTTGTATTTCATTTCAGCAAGTTATTGTTGCCTACACCTTGGGAGAGTGATTGGCTAAGCCAACCCCCCAAAATCGTTGAGCTAGAAGATAGAGTTTCTTGAAACATTCTTTATTTCTTGCCCCACTTGTCATTAAGACAAGGTTGTGTGGCTAGCATAGTTTAATAATTGTTATCTTTTCTTTTACAACCCTCTTTGGCACAATATTGGTAGGCTTGACCTCCACCTTGTGCCATTGTGAGTGGTTTGCCCTTTTCAAGTTTTACTTAAGATTTAATTGCCTACACCTTGGGAGAGTAACCCCCAATACCGTATGGCTAGATTAGTGATGTGATAATAATGTGCTAATGGTTAAATGATTTGCAATCTTTTATGGTTTTTGTCATACATTCACTAAATTGTAGCCTAAGCCTTTGAGGCACAAGTCTTTTATTTGCTTTAAGTCTCTTATATCTCAATGCATAATACACACATGGTCAAGTAGATATCTTAAAGCAATCCTTTATTTTGTGCAAGCTTATTGTATTTCAAGTTCTCATCTTATTTGGCAAGTGAATGGTGTATGGTTGATTCTATTTTCAGCAATTACTTAAATCTTTAGCTTGTTTTCTTCATAGAATAGCTTATGTTATTGAATGGTCAGAATCTCAAGTGTTGTTCCATTTGGCAAGTTGTTTTTGCCTTCTTCATAGCACATCTTTTTCATATACTTAACACATGTTATGGGCTATCACATGATGACGTGAATGTCTCTATGTTTTTCAGTTTCTATTTGCAAGTTCATATGTGTTTACATGCTGCAATTTCATAAGTTATAACACATTCACAGCAGTCACTTTAAATTTCGGTTTTGGGGATAAATCACTATTTTTGGGCACCTAAAATTCATCTAAAACACTCACAACACATCTTAAGACTTACCCATAAGTCATAATAACATTTTAGACCAACTAGGACAACCTAATTCCACCATCTTCACCATCTAAAATGGGTTTGAGGAAAACAACAGAGGGTAGTGGCAGGGGACTGTCTCGTGGCGCACCAGGTGTCTGTCCTCTCCGGGAAGTACTCTTACTTTAGAGATGACCGTGAAAGCTAGGGTCGACCTTGGTGTCTTACTATCTTGAGCATCCAGCAGTTATTTAGCAATAGGAGGAGGAGGATTAAGGTTCAACACTTAGTTAGGGGGAGGGCAAATAAAATTTATCAAATATTTAAACAACTCCTAACCACTTAGCCTCCTAGACAATCTCTACTTTCGCATATCTTTTGATGGTTGTTTAGAAGTCTATTTTGCAAGCATATTTACATTTCTCAATCTATTATGCAATCTTGTGGTTTGAAATAAGTGTTATATCTCTTGAGCTTTGATTTTCCAAGTGTTTATATCTTTCAATTCATGCTCTTTGTGGTGTGATTCAAGAAGAAGTTGTGCACCCCATTTGGGGAGGCATCATCTTGTTGAGTCTTGAGTGCTTTAGTGATTGCCATTGAAAAGCAGTCCAACAGAGTAAGTGCTATTGGGGCATGCTTGGCATTATGTGTTTGATCTTAACGTTGAATATCTCTTAACTCTCATACTTTGGCCCTTTTAATCTTGTCTATTTGTATCTTGTATCCTTGTAACATTCCTTATTCTTTGTGTAAGTAATTGTATCTTTGTTGTGGGATAGTTGTAATCTAGTTTTACTTGTAATCTTTTGTAATTGAACACCCTCTAACTTAGTTGACCCCTTGCCCAACCTTTAGGCACTAGTCTTAGTTGACTTAGGGACTCTTTAATCTTGTCTATTTGTATCTTGTATCCTTGTAACATTCCTTAATTCTTGTGTAAGTAATTGTATCTTTGTTGTGGGATAGTTGTAATCTAGTTTTTACTTGTAATCTTTTGTAATTGAACACCCTCAACTTAGTTGACCCCTTGCCCAACCTTTAGGCACTAGTCTTATTGAATTTAGAAGGCTTTGTTTGTCATTGAAAATTCGTGAATTTTGCATTTGTTGCCTTAGCATCATATGTTAGTTTCTTCCTTAACCTTAACAAATTAAAACCAACTCCTAGAACTTCAAAGTTAAATCACATCTAGTAATTAGGGTCTAATTCCCCTTGGCTTCCCTAGGAGTAAGCCTAGAAGGAAGAGGTTCCAGTCAAGGTGACAGTGTGGACTGTGAACCTAGGCATTGTGCCTCCAAGGACACACTAAGTGAGCTGGACTTTGCTCACGTTTGCAAGTGTGTATTAGGACAGCAACACACGTGGAGTAGACCCAGTGGATCATATGGCTTAAGAGGAGTATTGGAGTTCTTGGAGGCTTGTAGGAGGAGTGTTTGACACATCTCATGGAACACTCTTGCATTGGAGCCTTGCTTGTGTACGACATCACCTTGGAGCTTGACATGTGTACCCTTAGCTGAAATTTCATAGCTGAAAAATTGGCCTATGCAATTCAAAATTTTTGCCTCCATCTTAGAGATTTTCAGGATCTTAACCCTATGAATTTCCAGCCTTATGGCTATTAATTATGAAATACAATACAAAACATAAGTGTAAATGGAAAATATTTCAATCCATAACAACCCAAAATTCAATGCAATCCAAGGAAAAGAGATTCCTAAGTGTTCCAATAAGTTTCAACCCTCCGGAGCAATCTTATCATGCATAAACCAAATCTGAAAACTCTTATTTACAGCAGTAAAACAGCCATTATATTTTTCAATGACAATGTTGAACCATTTAACATAATTTCCATTTACTTATGTCAAATCAGCAAGACATATATAACTATAAATTACAAACCATGAAGAACATAGATTGCTGAAAATTAAATCTGCAATTCACACAAATATTGGACAGCTGAAATTTTCATTAACATGCATAAGATGAAGTTGTTGTACATACCATAGCTTTATCGCTATACTAGTACAATCCACTACCTCTCCAAAACCCTAGCTATGGAAAACCAAGAAAACCCTGACCTCAACCAAGTATGAATCAGTCAAACAAGTCCTCGAAGGGAAGACATCTCCTCCTCTTCTTTTCACCAAATACGCCTAGGGTTTCATCTTAAAACCTTGATCTCGATTCTCCAAAGGATCCCTAGACTTCAAGATGCTCCAAGAAGATCACGAAACCCTAGTGACTCCAAGAGAGAGATACAAAGTACAAATGAAGATATAAGAGAGAGAAGATGACTAGTGCACTCCTCTTAATCACATCTATATACAAGAGTGAATAAGAATGATGGGTACAATAATGAATGATAATCATCTCCAATGTCTTCTTCTTCATAAGAGAAATATCCAACAAAGACGTCCTCTTCCCATGTATAACTTCTCCTAGGGTTTCCTCGTGAACCCTAGTGAATCACTCCAAGAAGACAAGTACAAAGAGAAGAGAATGATTATTATGAATGAAAGGACTCACTCCTTCCTTTATATATAAGAGAGGTAAGGAAGGCCAACAACACAAATGTGGGCCAATGCCCTTACAAGCAACCTACAATAATCACATGTGGAGCGCTACACTCCAAGGGTACACATGTCAAGCTCCAAGGTGATATTCTATGCAATATGGGCTCCAAGAAGATGTAGCTACACAATTTGTGTCCACACCCATCCATTACAAACCCACATGGACTCCATCACTCCACCTAAGCCATGTACCCCTTTGGGTCCACTCCCCCTACATGAACATTGTTGTAACCCAAGTGTCCCCAAGCCAACTCCAAGCCTCCATATAGGGATCTAAGCTACCCCATGCTATCTAAGGCCTAATTCCCTCCTCCAAGATGCACAATCTACTCCTCCTAAGTACGGCATTCTCCAAGCAAGCGAACCTCTCCATGTGGCCATCGTGAAGGATATGTGCTAATCAATCTCAAACCATCTGGGAGCTAAACATACGCCATCTCATGAAGCACCACCAAGCATGGTGTAAACACTTTCAGAGTAACTTGAAAGCTAACACCCTTAGAGTGTAGCATTTCATGTCCCCCAAGTTGTCAAAAGAACTCCAATGCCCTAGGGAAGAATGCCAAGGAAGGACCCATCTAAGGTCAAGCAACAACTAAGCAAGCTATCTTCAATGTGCAAATCCATCACAGATCATATCCTATGTGCCAATCAATCTCAAACCATCCGGGAGCTAAACATACGCCATCTCATGAAGCACCCCCAAGCATGGTGTAAACACTTTCAGAGTAACTTGAAAGCTAACACCCTTAGAGTGTAGCACTTCACATTTATGGGCCTACTTGTGTTTTGTAGGTTGCTTGTAGAGGTTTAGGCACACTTTATATTGTTGGCCTCCCTTGCCTCTTATAGAAATAGTGTAAGGAGAGAGTTATTTCACATATTCTTTTTATCATCATCTTGTGTTAAAGATGTGAGGAGAGTAGCGCACTAGTCTCTCTCTCTCTCAAGTGTATTCTTCTTTGTACCATCTCTCTTGTCTTGGACTGCTAGGGTTCCTTGGAGGATTCTTGGAGATTTCTAGGCTTAGGGTTTCTACCCTAAGAAGGCAAGGAGTTAGGGTTTGGTGATAAACCCTAGAGTTGTACTTGTTAAAAGAGAGGAGAGGAGAATACTTGCTGAGGAGGACCTGTTAGTGTGATGCTTGATTGTTGGAGCTCCTTTGTGTTGGCTAGGGTTTTCTTGGTTTTCGCTAGCTAAGGTTTTGGAGGGCTTGGAGGGTTTTACCAGCATGTGGTGAGCTGAGAATATGTACTTGAACTTCATCTCTTGTATTTTACATATGAAGTTTTCAGCTGTCCAAAATTGTCTTATTGCAGATTTGATTTTCAGCAATCTATATCTTCATGGTTTAATAATTTCCAGCACTAGTATGTCTTGCTGATTTGACATAACTTAAGGCTGAAATTATTAAAGGTTTCAACATCAATCTTGAAAAATTACAGCAGATTTACTGCTGTCATAAAGTACATTTCAGATCTGGTTTATGCTTGACAAGATTGCCCTAGAGGTCTGAAACTTGTAGGCACACATTTGGTATCTTTTCTCTTAGATTACCTTGTTGATTGGGGTTGAAAAGATGTGAAATATTGCCCGTTGTTTGCTGATGTAAATTATATTTCAGATCTGGCCTAAGCCTGTTAATTCACAAGGACTGCATCCAGGAAACCCCTAGGAAAGAGGTGAAATTTTTGAATTTGCGATTTCACAAAATTTGTTTAGACTTATTGGTACCGCCTTAATGCCAAGTACTAGTTATCATCCTCAAACAGATGGATAGACAAAGATCGTAAACAAATGTCTAGAGGGATACTTGAGAAACTATGTTGCAGGACAACAAGCTTCTTAGCCAAAATGGTTGCACTTGGCAGAGAATTGGTATAATGCAACATGCCATACATTCATTGGAATGTCAACATTTAAGGCCCTTTATAGTTATGACCTTAAGGCCCTTTATAGTTATGACCTTCCTTCACTAATTGATTTGACCATTCATGACATTCAAGTGCTGATTGTTAGAGATTTCTTGGAGGAAAGCCAACAGATATAGGAGGAAAGCCAGCAAACGTTGAAGCGGCTAAAGGAGAACCTCAAATTAGCCCTAAATAGGATGAAATCCCAAAAAGACCAGCACCATAGTAAGCGCAAATTTGAAGTGGTTAAGTATTCTTGAGACTACAACCTTATAAGCAGAAGTCTCTCAAAGGTAAAAGGGTGGAGAAACTTGGACCTATGGGCCTTAAAAGGCCCTAACAACAAGGGGACAAATTGCATATACTCTTGAACTACCAAGAGGGTCACGAGTGCATAACGCCTTTCATTTCTAATGCTTGAAGAAAGTGGTAGTGGAAAATGTTAAAATTCCAAATATCTTACCTCCCCTGGATGAAGAACGTGATCTTCTTATTCCAAAGCACATTTTGGCAACTCGGGAGTCTAGAGAAGTTGAGGACTAAGGTATTATCGGGATAGATCGTTCAATGGAAGTTGTTCCCATTGGAAGATACCATGTGTGAAGGCCCTGAAATATTGCAACATCCAACACTAAAAAAAAATTGCGGCAAAGCAATTGAAGGAGGGGGGTGGACAGTTACACTATTTAGAAATAACCTACTTTGTTAATGATGATAATTGCATGGGAGCATCTTTTCTTTTTCTTTTTTTTAGCATAAAGATTTACTAATATATGTTCACATCAATGACTATCGTTATGCATGCTCACATTATTGGTTGTTGTTATGCATCCTTATATTAATTCCCCTCTCACTAATGAGATCCTTGTAACTCCGCCTATATTTAGTGTTTAGTGACTCCCACTCATAAGTGTCAATCCTCAAGGATTGCAACTCCTCTTTTCATGGATTCCCTTAATATGTAAATTGGGAATTAAAAAGGCTCTTAGGGATTAGAGCAGAGGCCGTTGTGAAGTGTGCTATTGTATGTACTCTGAAATAGACTATTTGGACCAGGATTTGGCTTGAGTTGTCATCCATGGCCAGTGTTGATAACATCGGCATTGGCAAAAAATCAGTGAGGGTCCGCAAAACATCTTCTAGGAAACATTGGCAAAAAAATCGGCAAACCACGACAAACATTTAAAAAATACAAAATATCCAAAAAAACAAAAAATCGGAAAAAATTGGCAATAAAAAAAATCACGATTTTTTCGGGCCGAAAAATCAGCGACCCAAAAAAATCACAACTTTTTGCCACATTGGTAAAAAATCACCGATGTTTTCAACACTGTGGACCATGGCTTCTCAAGAGAGTTTCTGTTCAACATACTTATTTTCTGGGTTATATGATGTTCAGCTACAAACCATTTCCTGCTGAGATTTACCTCTGTTCTTCAAAGTCTGTGTTCAGTTCTAGCTGAAATCTCTAGTATTTTGCTGTGGTTACCATTGTTCATCTCTATGTTGCTAGTACTCTTAGAACTGTCGAAGATTTTGCTGAAGTTATTGACTTATTAGTTTCAGATATTTTATTCCTTTAGTTTTCAAATTTTCAAATCTAGTTCCAGATGTCAGATTCCAGATATCAGTTATAATAGCAGAATTCTGGGTTGGCTCATAACAGTGTTATCCGAGCCCCAATTAGTTGTAGATTCATATCAGAGTTTCAGTTACAATTCATTTGATAAACTACATTCATACACAAACCCACGGCACACAAGAAATTATGGCAGTACAATGCTTTACATCTCAGAAAGAACAAAGGAAACATCCCTTGGTGAGGCTGAAGATGCTATGGTAGTGCCATCAATGTGGTTCTCATACCTCCATCCATGCCTCAATTGTGACCTCTGAAGGTATGCAGCCAACAAAATAGCTGAGCAGTGTGTGCTTCTTATACGATGCACATACATCCTCCTATTTAAAAACAAAGATTTCGTTGGGGGTATCCTTAAGGGAACAATCATTAACTCGTGGCAGACCTTCGCTACAAACTTCCAGGCTCCCTTTGGTGGAACCATCGTGCTTGCCACTTCCATAGCTGAACACAGATCAAATGACCCATCTTCAGACCCCCTTGAAGCCATAAATGCAATCAAAGGCCCTGCAGCGAGCCAGCAAAGGCTAGTGACAAATATAGGCAACAAATATATTTTAGCATCCGCTATCCCCATATATATAGAGAGAGAGAGGGGCTTGGTGGCTGAACTCTATCTATCCATCCATATCTATATGGATGGGGTTTCAACCACCAGCCACAATAGCAGCTGGTAACCCGATAGGATCTGGGTGGACTCGAATCTCGACTGGACTAGAACCAGAGACTTTACAGCGAACTCTACCTTAAAACAGTCCGTTCGAACCAATTGAGCTAAACCCACTGGACTCCCTCTTCATCACTCCTAAGTGTGATCTAGAGTGATCTCTGGAGCTTCTGAAAAAGCATTTTAACCATGTAAATTTTTTATCCAATGCCACAAATGACGGGAGAGAAATCTGAAACAGAGGGAAAGGTGTGTCTTATGCATACATTTACGGACTATCAAATTACAAGTATGCAAAAATCTCAGTTATAGTGTGTGCCCCCTCTATGTTGATAAACCAGTAGTTATATTCAAAACTGAATTGGGTATTACGGGTAAAACTATATGAAATCAAAAAGTAGCCCAGTATAGAGACATTTTAAGTAAGGAGGCATTCGAAATGATAAAAATTAATGATATAGTATGATGGATGGAAGAGGCTTACTTGTGGGCACTGTAATCAGATTCATACTCGATCATCTCTGCGGAAGAGTGTGCATTTCCACTGAAACTTTGGGACATGGGGAGGATTCCCTGCCCATTAGGCCTTCCCCTGCTACTCAATACTCGAAGGGCCTTCTGCAGCATCATTATGGGCAACAACCTTGGGTTCTCAAAATCTATCAAATTTGTGCAGTCTGTTGATAAGATGGGTAGTTTTGCAATTACGGGTGACAATAACCAGGCTTCGTCACTTCATGGAAACACACAAACAGGCTATTTAGACGATCTCCGTTTTTTACGCAAAGCAGGGAGAAAGATGAATTATGCCCGAGCAATTCGCTTCCCTGCCGGGGCCTTTTATTGTTGATTTAGAGTCAGCTTTGTCCGCTATATGACGTTATCATCTGGGTATCTGGGAAGAATAATGTTTGATCGGTTTAATGCAGGTTCCCCCGATCTCCATTACGATACGGTTGTTTAACTTGTTACATATGGATTTGTTGTCCTGTACATTGCTTATTTAATATGATATCAATTATTGTGTTGCGTAAGTGGACTGTAACAGTTTGAAGTGGCGTGTTTAAATTTGATTTTATTTGATATGGATGGGATCGCGTATAGTTTTTTTAAGACCCATTTTCGTAAGGATCAAATTGGATCCATGTTCTTGTTCCAAGATAATCTTAATGGAAACGATGTGATCCCGAGGTAAAGCTTCGCTACTAAACTTTTGGCTTTATGCATATAAAAAATTAGTGCATAAAATATTAGTGACGCATGATAAGTACTGTCATTGTCACGGACTGTGGCCTTTGTGCTTATCCGTGCCGCAGCGTACTGAGATGGAAACTTTGGTCGCCTATAATTAGTGGGGCCTTTTCCAAAAAAAATTATGTTCAACACGGGAATAAGAAAATATTTTTTTTTAATCATCAAATAAAATAAATACATGGTTTTGGGTGTAGAGCTTTCTATATGTGTGAGAAGGAAGGTGTTTCATCTTTCGAAGTTGGTTTTCCTTCATCAATTAAAAAGTTTAATGTAGCCCATTCGGTTAGGACGTAAGTTTTTCATTAAAGGGGCCCAGTGAGGTTCGAAACTTGTTTTAAATGTTTGGTATGGTTTGTGGACACTTTTGCTAGGCCCAAGTTTAAAGGAGTAGTCTTATCGACTCAATCTTAGGTCTCATCGGTGATAGTAGGCATCTTAACGACTCGATCTTGGGTCTCATCGGTGATAGTAGGCGTCTTATCGACTCGATCTTGGGTCTCATCGGTGATAGTAGGCAGATCTATCAATTATCCTCATTAAAAAATATAAATAAAGAGGCTTAACGCATCTCTTACATGTCAAGTTGATTTAAGTGGGCATTAATATGATACTTTATCATTTATTCGATCAATTTACATCTTATATGAGTCAAGTGTTGATTTGATGTGGGACACCATATCACTATTAGTGTAGGCTAAAAATCAATTAGAATGCCCACTTTTTGATGATTTTTTCATATGTTTATGGTTTTGGTAGTAGCAACCTCACTAACCTCGAAAAAGCAATCTCCCCACTTTAAAAATGTGATCTAGGGGTTTTTCAAGGTCTCTTAATCAACCTAGAACATCAAAAATGCAATCTATGCGATGGATTGATAAAAAACATACAAATTTGAGATAGGGCTCTTCTAGTCCACCCAACAAGGTTGTTTCTTGGCCCTAATGCTATGTGTAATGGTTGTTGAGCCCTTGTCTATCTCATACATGGAAAAATAGCACAAGGCCTTATCAAAGTTATTCCTCTCCCATATCCTAATAGCAGTTTGCTAGTAAATGAACACTTTGTGGATAATTCTTTCCTAACCATCATCGAAGAGAAGAAAACTCTAGACAACAGTGTGAACTACCTACAAATTTCTATGAAGCCTCCAAGTCAAAATTGCAAATGGCAAAAACTCAATGTTATTTGCAAAGTCTGAAGGATGTCCTTGATTGATTGTTAGGTCAAGGATGGACATGGCTATAGTTTGACTAGTTGTTTAAGTTCCTTGAAATTCCCTTTGCCTTTAAAGCCTCCCCAAAGGAGTTGTGGGAAGCATTTTTGTTAAGAGTGTCAAAGAAAAATGAAAAATAGATTTTGAAACCTCTATCTCTCGCGAGAAAATTTCAAATTTGTAAGAAGGTGTGGGTTGTTATCCATGTGTACTACTCATCGTGTTGGGTACCTTTGGCCAACATCTATTCCAAGTTACAAAAGTTTTTTAAAAAGTGTGCTAACGCTAGTGTAGACAAGGATTTTCATAGAGTTAGTAGAAGCTTATGTTGCACTGTTGGCACCCAAAGTTTTAGGTAAAGATTGCACGTGCGCACAAACGAAGTTGTGCGTGCCTATTCCAGTATTTGCACGCACTCAAATAGTTGTGTGGTAGGTGATAGGAGGCACATGCACCAGTTCAAGTTTTGCTAATGCACGTCAGTTCAAGTTCTACCAATGTGCACCAGTTCGAGTTTTGTGATGGACGCCATAAATTAAGAAGACACTGCATGCATGTCAAAATCAAGAAAATAATCTTCTGGAAATCTTCCTGAATGATTGCTTCAATCAGCACGAGAGATAATGGAGAAGCAAGGAGATGAGTTAGCAAAGTAGTTTAAGATTGCCATGACTCCAAAGAGGCTACATGGAATGCATGTGGGTGACACAAGCGTGTGGGACTGGCAGTCAGAGGAGTGAGTGAGGTAGAACTGAATGTGACAAAGCGCTAGAGCCGAGAAGCTAATAAAAGGGAGCAACGACAACAAAAAGAGAGTTAGTCATTTTTAGTTATCCAACTGGTTAACCATTGTGGTTGTTTTCAATGTCCTTGAGCTCGCTCTGAGCCTATATTTTGTAATGTCTCCGGTTGTGAGTTTGGGTCTGTAGTATCTGCATAGTCTAAAAGAAAGCACATGGCACTATGTAATGTAATACTGGGAAAATTTATAAGAGCGCGGGGCTCTGTTGTTGTCAATTAATGAGTTGCTAAATGTATGTTTGTGAATGGCTAACTGAAGATAATAAAGTTGCAGTGATTCTTGTTTTATGATGTGTTGATCATGTGTCAATTGAATGTATATGTTGTTGTTACATATTGTTAGTCGTTGTATGAATGCCATCCCGAATGGATTCTTGTGTAATTAATCCTTCATCACTAACACGAGACCATATGGTCTTTGTGATTCTCATGGCATCTCGAGTGAGACCTTCTTCAATCTTTGGTTGAGGATTAATATGTCGATGCCATGGGGTTTTTATTGGTCAACTCTAGATGAACCCTGGGTCTTCAAACCCCCAGTGTTAAGAAGGATGCATCCAAGCGTAGAATGAACCAACATGCACCCTCAAGGAGAAAGAAGGAATAGGAATATTAGCCACTTGAACACAAGCTTGAGTTCTTTGTGCCAAATGAGTCATTAGAGAAATAAAAAGAAACAAAGCCTAGAAGAGCCTACTTAAGGATTGCATCACCTCAAGGACATTGTTACACCATTCTTTTGTGTTAATGTACATATGTGTTGGGCATAATTTGATATGTTGTATAACTAATTTTGACTTTATCAAAGCAAGCTGACATAAGGGGTAGTTAATCAAATTTAACTGTGTCAAGCAATCTCAAGTTATAAATAGGAGTAATCATAAGAGAGCTAGGTTACATTCAATTGATGATTGAGGTTATGAACTCTACGCTTGGTTTCTAAGGGATCACATATTTCATATGAATCGTATTGTTACTTAAGATAGGTACCCTACCTCTTTTGTAATGGGTCTCCTTCGAGTACTTAAGTTTCTCCCACTACAAATTTGAGTTTTGATTGTGTTGAAAATGGTATTTGATTCTATTAAATAAAATAAATAGTAAAAAAAGGAAGTTAATCTCTATTATCTTGAGTGATAATAAGTGGTTTAGTTATCGTACTAATTGTCTGTATAGTTATCATGATTTTTATTGATTAGGTTATATTGTACTTTTAAATGGTACTTCAATGGATTTAATTCCCGATAGACATTTTAAAAAAGTTTTTATCATTTGTTTTATACATTTAGCAATTAGATCAAAAGTCCTCATTCAACTCGCTATATTAGGTGGAGTTTGTTGTGTTATTTGTGTTTCAAGTTGGAGTTCCTTTTGAACCCAACATTTGGGGAGTATTCTACAAGGTCAGAAGGACCTTTTAGCAACATACCATAACATTGGCAAACTCCATAAGGAGTTATGGCATGCATCCCCAAAAGTCAAGGAAATAAGGAAGTTTGAAAAAGAAGACCAAAAAGACTAATCCTAACTGGAATGTTAGGGACCTAACCTCCCCAACCCCTCAAATAGGTAGAATAATATGTTTTATATGTAATAATGTGAACACGTCTAATGTAAGAAGACTTAATAGAAGCTTTCACTTCTAGAAAGATCTTCCTCTAGAATGTTCTCTAGAAGATAGAAATAGTATAAATAGGAGTAGAAAGCATGGGAAAGTTTTGTCTTGAGAATTATTTTGTAATTGAGCTCTTCTTTGTTGGAGGTTGCCCCCTTGAAGAGCCAAGTGAACTTGGCTTTCTATTAATAAAGGTATCATTTATGGTGTTATTGTTCTCTATATTTTGTTGTTTCTGCTGGTATTCGTCCTAATAATTATTTTTTTGTTCTGCATAATACATCTGGTACCTTTCTAGTGGTATCAGAGCACTTTCCTCTGCAGAATTTTTTTTCAAGCTAGAGACGTGTACTTCCGGCGTCTTTAAAGCACATAGATTTTTCGTTCAGCGGGTAAAATTATGGTTGGGAAGGACTACACGTAGGAAATAGAAATGGTTTCACGGGTTACTCGAAACACATTGTTTCACTTTGTTGGAAACCTCTGTAACCCATGTTGGTACCCCTTCGAGCAGTACCACATTAGACAGTACTTGTACATAGCCATTCACTCCCACGTACCCTCGCGTATATAGGGATTCTCATAGGTCTCCTGAAACCAACTATAGATAAGTGTATCGGTCGCCTGACTGATATAGTGGCACCGAGAACAACACTCGAGAAGATCACTCTCGCATACCTGGGTAATCAAGTAGTACAACTAAGGGTACAATCGAGCCTCCTTAGTTGGTGCCTTGATATATTGGGTTGAGTACTATTGTTCGACCCCATCAGTATATAAGAGAGCTATATCACACGGCAAACCCTTGTCCGTAGGAACCCTCAAAACCCTAACCCTTGCTAGCGGAACAGATCATAACACACATAAAGGGGAAATTCTACTGTGAAACCTTGCCTCATGCATGCATGTTGCAAAATTACTACACAATTTTCACTACTAAAAATTTGGGCATTTTGTCATTGCAATATTCTTCAGGCCAGAGTATAACTCTACAGGAATTGAAAAAAAAAGTACAGTGGTCCCGTTGATACTCTTAATTGGGAATTATGCCACTGGATTCCTCTCTTCGCATTGATCGTCATGGTACCCATCACTTATAAGCCTTTTTTTTTCATGGACCCACTCACCCTCCTCAACACCCTTATTTGGGACGTATTTCATTGGCTTCCTCTCCTCACATTGATTGCAGTGGCACCCCTCACCCATAAGCCTTTTATGTGTGGACCCACCTGCCCACTTCTTTCTTGCTTAATTTCCAAATAGCCACCACCTGCAACCAAGAAATCCTTGCCTTGGAAACCAACAACAACAAAAAGAAGACTAACAGACAAAACATGAATTTTGAAAATTGCTTCTATTAATTCCAAATTCAAGTCCCTCACTGCCCGATTTAACTCCTTATCATCCTAGTTAAAACAATGGATGAGCCAATCCCAAGGCCCTCCCTCCTATGAACAACCTTCACACCTAGAAGGAGATGACTCCTCCCATACCATGACCTTTCATCCCAACCCCCTTCATCTTCCCAAAGTCAATGTGACTAAATTTGATGGCTTGGACCCCACCAGCTGGATTACTCAAATGGAACATTATTTCTCCTTGCATGGCATTACAGACGATTTGGCCAAACTTCATGTCGGTGTCCTTTATTTGGATCCTAAACACTAGAAATGGTGGAAATGGCGCAAAAATTATCGTTGAGGGTATATTGCTTGGACCCAGTTTATGGTTAACCTCTATGAAAGATTTGACACTAACACCCATCATTTGGGCCACTTGACCAAGCCAAGACAACTTGGTATAATGGAAGAATATATCGCCACTTTTGAGCACTTGGATTTCAGAACAAATGGAACGTTTGACAACTTCTTCCGTGAATGCTTTATTAGTAGTATTAAAGACGACATTTCAGCCCATGTCTTAATGGCCCACCCCCAGACTTGGCTTGAAGCCAATCACCAAGCCGAGGGAGCACAATAGGTAGTCTCTTCCCCAAATAGAAAAGAATCATTTATTCCTCGTCCTCGACCCACCACTCCCATCCATCTTCTTTTCTTAAGGTCCACAAATTAATCAGAGCATAAATAGTTGAATGGCAGTTGAAGGGTCTTTGTTATAATTGTGATGAAAAATATTTTATGGGGCACAAGTGTTAGGACCAAAATCTTTTTATGGCCATTTCCAAGGATGTTTCTGAAGAGGATGTCAGTGATTCTCCTCCTAAAGATCTACCCCGAGCAGATGATCATACCCCACCCTCTAATCCCCCAGAAGTTGAACCGCTTATCTCCCTAAATGCCCTCATTGGTATCTATGCTCCCCAAACCCTTAAATTAAGTAGATATATCAAGCATAGGAAAGTCATTATCCCAATCGATAATGGAAACACCCACAATTTTATTCATCACCACATTTCCCAAGAGACCATGTGCTACAACTGTGTCGTCAACAATTTCCAAATCATGATTTCCAATGGTGGTTCCATGAAATGTGGGGGGCATTGTGAAAATGTGTGCTTGCAAATTGGTCATTACCAACTCAATTCTCATATATTTGCTATTAACATGGGAAGTTGCGACATTGTCCTCGGTGTTGAATGGTTGCGCACATTGGGCCTTATCGCCATGGATTTCAAGGATTTAACCATGCGCTTCCAACATGATGGACATCAACACTACTTCCAAGGAATCATGACAATCTCCCCTAAGATCATCAGTTCCCACTGAATGGAGAAACTACTCAAAAAAGGTCACTTTGTCTTTATTGCACAACTCCATGTCATTCAAGCAATTGAGACCCCCTCCCCTACTATTCATCTCGACATATAGACTCTTTAATCCAATAACCAATCTATTTTTCACAACCCCTTTCCCGTCATGCACATGATCATTCCATTCCCCCTTTACCTAATAGTCTTCCTCCAAATTCTCGTCCTTATCATCATCCATTTGCCCAAAAGAATGAAATTGAGAAAAATGTGCAGGAATTGCTAGTGGCGGGTGTTATCTATCCTAGCACTAGCCCTTATTCTTCTCCTATTGTCGTGGTACTTGAGAAAGAAGGCACATGGTGCATGTGTCTTGATTTTAGATACCTCAACAAAATTACCATCAAAGATGAATTCCCCATTCCTATCATTGATGACCTTTTGGATGAGTTGATTGGTTCTTAGTTCTTTACCAAACTTGATCTACAATCTAGCTACCACCAGATATGTATGAAATAGATCGATATCCCCAAAACTACCTTTCAAACTCATGAGGGACATTATGATTTCCTAGTCGTGCCCTTCAGGCTGTGTAATGCACCCTCCACCTTTTAAAATCTCATGAATCGTGTCTTCCACCCCTTCCTTCTTCATTTTGTCTTAGTTTTCTTTGATGATATCCTCATTTATAGTAAAACTTGGTAAGCCCATCTAGCCCATGTGGATCAAGTCTTACACTTACTTTCTTAGCACAACCTCTTTTGCAAATAGTATAAATGTGCTTTTGGAGCTCCTAAAGTAGAATACATGGGCCATATTGTTGGCAAGGATGGTGTCTGTGTGGATCCTAAGAAAATCACAACTATGAAGGATTGGCCCCATCCTAAAATTCTTAAAAGTTTGTGAGGTGTGTTTTGTGGCATGGAGCAGGGATGTGATGTTGTCTTCAACCTTTGTCTCCCTCCTAGTGGTAATTCTAATTTCTTTGGAGGGAAACATAATGTGCGTGCCCTTCGTACATTAGTACCCTCCTTTAACCTTGGTGGACCATTTAAAACTCAGTAGCATGTCATATGCCTATGGCATATCAACAATGACCACCTTAATCAACATCTTTACATTTGGATCTTGGTGCAATGCGATGGTTAAAACTTTATTTTTCTCATTTCTTTCAACTAAGTGTTGATCTATATAAAATAAAGTTTTAAAAAGGTTAGTGCACTCAAGTCCCAATCTCTCAATATCCTTGAGAGGCATAAGAATGTGCCCTGCTTCTATGTCTATAACACAATTGTGAAGTACATAATCATGTAGTATTTATAAAATATGGAAAGGCATGATCCCTAGGTTGAGATTAAATACATAGTACTCCTCTTGAAGTAATGAGGATAGTTCTTGTTTTGTAAAAGAGGGAAAGGATCCTTAATGAATATTGAGAGGATTTCAAACTCTTGTGGGGTCTAAAGGGCATCCAACAACATCATTTTGGTAAAATCCTTTTATAGGTCCTCAACTACACTGTAAGCATCATCGGTCATGGGAAATTGAAATGGAGGAGCCTTGAGAGACAAGTTTCCCCTATCAAAATTACAAGGGAGTCTAATCCGAACAGGGGACGTGGCCATTTGTTCAATGGGGACTTTCCCTTTGAGTTGTCTACTCCAGGGTGGCTTGGTTTCCTAACTTTATTTTTGGTTTCTACCATGCATTTTCCTTCTAAAGACAATGAATCTTGCACATTGATAATTTTCACAAGGTGCAAGAAAATCCTTGGTATTATTGGAAGTCATTAGGGATTTGCTTGAAGGCACCAATTCTAAATGTTGAGCACATATGAAGCAATACTCAAGATCATGGACAAGTTGGAAAAAATGACATAAGTTCACTTCTGCCACTGTATTTCTTGATGATTGGGGTGGAGGCCCAAGTTTGTAAGAGGTGGAGAATCTTCAATTGTTCATGCCCTTATTTAGAGATATTTTTTGGTTGTTCATAATCATCATGAGCTTAATCATCTCAAAACTTTATCTCTCTTTTATCTTCCGTTAAATGATGAAGGAACATTTTAACCTTGTCATGGTTTCTAAGTTGGGAGTTGGAAGAATATGGCATACCTACTTCTTCCATAATCATCTCATTTTCTAAATCCTTTGCTTAGGGTGTGCCTAAGTTAGTTATCATTTTGTCCTTGAACATTACTTTGATATTCAAGGTCAGGCTCATCATGTAGAAATGGAAAGATTGTTTCTTAATGGCTTCGAGGCTTTGGGGGAAATAATTTGTAATGTTGAAGTCATGTGCTATTTGAAATTCCCAAAAGGATCACCATCATGAATTGAAATCATCGTGACATCTCCAAGTAGGGTGGCTATGTCATTAACCATTAAAAACTCTTCTTAAATTCAATCATCATGGAATTTTCAAGAAATGATACAATCATTAGTGAGTGTACAATACCATCAAGCCACTTCTCCTTCACATGTCATAGCCGACAATCTAACTAATATGCTAGAATGTTAATTGGAGGTTTGCACCTAGGTCAAGCCTTCAAAAGCATGTCCCTAGTGGATCCACAACAATTTAATAAACCCTATTAGCTCAAGAGATCAAGCTTCATATTATTCTCTTGCTAGGTAGCAATGATCATCAATGTATTTAACCCTAGTACACAATAATGAGATCTTTACATGATTGGATTTACTTTCATAGGTGACCTTTGTAAGGGCATGGGCATCATAAAATGTTTGTACATGGTTCTAAATTGGTATAGTGTCATTTACATTAAACTTCGGAACACAATTTCAATCATCTTAGGGTATATTGTGCAAGTAATTAGCTCTTAAATTCAAAGGGGTGATAGGTTGCCAAGGAAGGGCCATATTGACTTGAGAAGGATTGAGAGGTAGATCTACTAGAGTTGCAAAATTTGTACATGATGTGGCACTATGATAGAGCTATCATGATCTTGGTTGATTTGCATTAGACTTACAACACTCGAATGAGATAACTTAGCAATTTAGATCGAAGACCCCTCTTGACTTAAAATGTGTTTTTTTTGGTCCAAGGGCATTGGATACAACCCCATTAGCCTTGCAATAAATACTTCACATAGCTTTTGGTAAAGTTTTAGTTTTAGGAACAACATATCATGATTGTTTTTGCCCAGCCAACTTGTGTGAACACTTACAAAGGATTGCTCATGAACTGAATTAAGCATAGTTGATACACCTAAATGGTATTGGACATACATTTTTTTAGCTCAAATCTTTAATTAATGTGCTTGGAATATTTATGTGTCTCCCTAATATGGTTGTCAATTTAAGGTGTATGATGATAGTTGGAAAGGAAAGTGGGAAAGGAAGAAGAAGAGATGAGGAAGAAAGAGAATAAATGAAACCCAAATATTAAAAGTTGAATCAAGAGTGAAGTTTACATTCATGGTGATGATGTTGGAAAATAAAAGGGAAGGAAAGGTTTAATAAAGAGCGAAGTTTTCATTCAATGTGATGATGTTGGAAAATAAAAGGGAAGATTCTCGAAAAAGAAAGGAATAATGAAAAAGAAAGTGGAGTGAAAGATTATGGGTTTAATCCCCACAAGGGAAAGGGGAGAAAATAAAATATTTTACAAAATCCCTCGCGAAATCACTAATTTAAGGTGTTGATGGTAATTTCTATCACAAACAAGAAATATGACAAAGATCCTGTAGCCCATCACATGTGTGAGCTCTGTCCTCGAAGGGAAGTTTAAGGTGGTGGAATGTAAGAGAAATGTTGGGGAAAGAACAATAAAACAAAACAAACAATTATAAGTATTTTTTCACCATTATTAATCTTTGATTATGTGCCACTATTGCTCATTTTCAATGTAGATTCTTGAATTGGATTGCTTCATGAATAGTAAGGTTACCATATGTGTAAAGATCCCTCAAGTGGGGCTATCGCTTCTTATGTCCATAATTTCATCAAACCATTAACATTGTATTGTTAAATGAATGTATTGGTCAAGTGAATGTACTAGTCAATTGAATGCGAGGACGAGAAGCTTTGTTGATGGAGGGGATTTCCCAACAAGTGTTTCCTAGTTTTGAGGTTTTGGAGTTGTATTGTAGAGTTGAAACACATAAAATGAATATAATCTAAAATTGAAAATGGTAACTATTCTAAGTATGAAACAAACTTTGCATTTGAAAATGAAAAATGAAAGCTAATCTACTTAGCATGAAATGAAAGCTACTCTAATGTTTGAAAGTAAATGAGATAATCAAAGTTGCAAAATTAAATGTGTGACAACTAAAGTGTCAAGTTGAAGAATGAGATGTTGAAAAAGAGTGATTGTTAAAGTGAAAATGGTGATGTAAAATTTAATCGTGGCATTCAAAGGAGGAGGAAATGTCACACACTCGACCCCTAAGTATCCTTTTAAGGGATGGGGTATAAATTGTTCGCTTTTCTCCATCATCTCAAATTCCCTATAACTAGGATTCCACCGTCTTCGATTCGACGAGGGTTTTCCAGCGACTATAAATTTGTCCAGATCTGAGTTTTGGATAGGAAGTTATGGTCTTTCAAAGTTCTTTCGGCCTTCATCGACTAGAGTAACTCGCTGCCATGTGGCACCCACGTGGCTCCCTATCCCCCGACACACCTTGTCATCATTTCATACAAAGACTCGCCCAACCCGAGGTTGACATTTACCTAGCTCTTATAGGCTTGCAAAATTAATTAATCATTATCATAATAGAATCATACTCTCTACTAATCATCTAATTAATTCCCATTACAATAGGGATAATTAATCTTCATTAATTCATTAACCCCGTAATTACATTTTTATTTGGCCTAAATTATCGGCTCGGTAAACTCAAGGATTACTTCCCTTTCACCTTGGGAATCCCACAATTTGGGGTGAAGTTAGTGTTAATTATTATATCAATACCGTGTCATATTAACTTATAACCCAATCATATCACTAAATTGTTTATTTAATCAATTATATTATAATATAATCCTATTTAATTATATTATAATATAATTAAATATATCAAAGGGAAATTGAGGTTATTAATATCAATTAACGCCTAAGTCACCGGACTTTGACGTAATTACTCTCCACACTTCATGACCATACCTAGAACTCTTGAATGCTAAAGTTCTGAAGAGGGTCCCACTTATATTATATTCTAATGGAAATATAATATAATTATATTAGATTACATTATAATGAATTTCATTAAATGTTTATTACAATTATTTCATTGGTTTAATTACATTATATATAATATAATGTAATTAATTATATTTAATGTAGGGGGGTATGCGGCTAGGGTTTCCTTAGCCGCAGACCCCTCCTTCTTCGTCGTTGACCTTCTTTCTTCCGCTCTCCATTCTCCTTATCTGTTGCAGTGGATGTTTTTTCACTCTCTCGACTCCAAATCCTTGTTGTGTTCATTGTTTGGTGTGCTAGAGCGACTGAAGTTGATCTACGATGTGATGGGCATGGGGTTTTGTTTCCTCGTTGCTACAGACAAGTTTGCGGTGGATCGAGGGTGCAAGAGGGTTTTCTTCGTGTGCCATTGTTTCGAGAGTCTATTTTAAGCAAGGTTTATCAGAACTTGGTTGCAGATCCTTGCCTCTTACGTTTTTGTGGTGGGTGGGGTGATCGATCCCCTATCTGCTCGGCTGGTCTTTCATGGATTGACCTTCCCCTACTTGGATCTGGTCATTGTTGCGTGGATTTTCTTCTTTGATGGATTAGGGTCTTCATGGCCTCCTTTCGCCATCGGTTTATATGTGGTGTGGCCCCTCTCTTTGTGGTGTTCTTCGTTATTTTTTCTTATGTTCACCCTCTCAAGTTTTGGGGTCGTTCAGGGTTTGATGGATACCCTTAGCCTCATAGAACTGGATTCATAGATTTTGGTGCCAAGTTTAGGGTTTTTTTAATACAAGGCTCGGGGTTTAGATCCTCTTTTTCCTTTGAGAGGATGTATGTCGCTCTGACCTGGTTTGTCTCGCATCTGGGTGTTCGTTGGAGGAGTAGCTTTGGGTCCGCTCTTGGTAAGGATTTTTGAGGTTTTATTCACATCAGTCTACAGTTCCTTTCTCTGGTGGTTGTTGGATCATTCGGGGTTTGACGTTTTCTAGTTTGGGGTTCTTTTGTGTTGGGTG
>SNQJ01S0053837.1:127758-140305 GCA_010110895.2 Picea sitchensis
ATATATATTTAATGTTCATGAAAACATTGGAACATGGGAAGGTAGGTCCGGGCCTTTGGCCATTTTAACTCATGCACTCTATCACCCCAAACATCCCGGAGTCCCAAACTACTGAACTCCCAGAGTCCCGAAGTCCCAAAGGGATCCATACTTATACGTGTTACACATTAAATAATATTTTTAAAAGGGAAAGGGATTGGCCTCATCCAAGTGCAAATATTATAATAAACTTCTATTATTATATAATATATTATATTACACCCCTTTGTAAATTGCGCCCAAGTTTATTAAATCCCCAATATTATATTTAATATTGGAATGAGAGAAAACTCTCTCGGCCAACTCCTTCGACTCTTCAACACACTCTCCATTCTCAACCCTCTCGGAGCCCCGAAGTCCCGAAGTCCTGAAGGGGTCCCACTTGTATTATGTCGTGGTATAAATACGATACTTTATATTAGATTATAATATAACAAATCTCATTAAATGTTTATCATATTCAATTACATTAATTTAATTACGTTGAAAATAATATAACATAATTAATATTAAAATGTTTATGCAAAAACGGGAAAGGAAGAGGTATGTTCGGGCCTTCGACCATTTTAGCTCATGTGTCACTCCAAACATCCCGAAGTCCCAAAGCCCGGACTTCCAAAGTCTCGAAGTCCATGAGATGGTTAAGGCATTTAATTCATGGGTCATTCCCTGGTGTGCTTTGACATTAGAATAGCATTAAACAATATTTTATTTTGGTCTCGGGCCTTTTATTCTCCAGGAACATTAACCTCCATTTTCCAGAAGGATAATAATAATAGTAATATATATATATATAGCCTTGGACGGTTTTATTACCTGGAAAATTTAAATGGAAATAGTTTCTCTTACAAGAAAACAAGGGAAAAGAAATATAATTTCTCAGTCTTTATAAAACAATTTAATGAAATCCGCACCCAAGGAAATTTCTCCATTTTGGAATTAAATTCATATTTCTAGTTTTCCTCTCCTCATGGGTAAAGTAGTAGATTTGCTCCTTTTATTGTGGTTTACTTTTCTTACCCAAAATTTTATGGGATTAGTCTTAAGGAAAATAATTTCCTCCACAATAGATTTTACATTTCTACCCAAAATTACATCCCACCACAATTATGGGGATTCTTCCCAAATTTATAGGAATTTAACACAAGTTTAGCTTAAACGTTTTTTAATGTCCAAATGAAATCAAAAGGGCTTTTATATTTTGATTCAAGTAGGAAGGGTCATGTTTATTTCCAAATTATTCTTCCTTACTACCTATTTATAATGTTTTTTGCATTTTTAAATATTTTGGTTGTTTCCCTAAAGTCCAAACCCATATTTGATATACTCTAACTTTTTTGTAATAAGGCTTGAGGACAAACTAAAATAGAACACTAATATGCAGAAATAAATCTCTCTCTCCTTTCAGATTTTCCTGTAGAAGTTATAACTATTTAAATGTCCCCACTATAACAGAAAATGGACTGTAATGCTAAATCAACATTAGTGTTCTCACCCAAAAGTCTTATTTTAACACACGGGTAGTCAAGAAGTAAAGAGATAAGTCAAATGGGATTCAACTGAAACATTTTCACACTCACACCTAAATTTTCAAGGTGCTTTTAATAGGGAAATGAACTTATATTGCTCTAAAACAAAGTCTATAATTATCTATGAGATTAACATTGTGAGAATTTTGGAAAAATATACCTATCTATAACCCATAAAGTGTTGCAACTGCTGAAAAGGGTGCCCCTTTCTACCCAACCATAGCAACAACAACTTCTGGAAAGATTTACCACTAGCCACCCCCTGTCTATATCATGATGCCCTGATAGAGATTCTTCCTTTTGTTCAGCAACAACCAAGGATGAAGGTTACTCTCCTCCTCCCACAGGAATTCTGGCAGATTAGTTTTCTATCCACCAAGCAAGGGAGGTTGTTGTGATTGCTCACTCAATCACTCCATATTTCTGCAGCTTCGTTTATCAACTTGATTAGAAAAATGATGCCCAACAATTCTTGTACCCATMAACATATTTGTTTCTCAGTTCTCTTCAAAACYAGAGAGTTGTGCATGGTCTCCCTCTTCAKAAATGGTCACCAGACCCATTCCTTTTGCATCCTCCTTCTACCCACGATTTTCCTTCCTTTTCTTTGCTTCCTCAACAAGATTTTGTGGGTCCATTTCCCCATTTCATGGGTCATATCAAGAAGTTTCCACATGGGTACTCTGCCCATCTCTTCATTGACTCTCGAGGATGACTTCCCAACTACCAACTTGACTAGTAATTAAATTCTCTGGGTCAAAGGATTGTTCTAGGTCTGAACAATTTCAATCCAACATAGTATTGGTATGGTAGGGGTCATCTCAACCATTACGAGTTCCCCTCACCATCTGTCTCATGCATTACGATCTACATTGACAACCCCTTCAACAGTTATGCAACATATTCCATTTTATTTAGTAACATAAATATACACATTACCTTTTATAACAAAAGGTTCATCAATTCCAACATCCACACATAATCAATCTTCCCATAGTCTCTTAGAAAACTATAGTTATATTTACAAGCTGGGGGAAACAAGGGTATTACAATCCCCTCCCCCTTAGAGGAACATCGTCCTCAATGTTCTACCTATCATTGCGCTCTTTATGTACATCAATGAACAAAAATGGGTATGCATGTTTCATGGCATCCTCCATTTCCCATGTAGCTTCATCTGGACCAAAGTGTTTCCACTGCACCTTGACTTGTGCAATGGTTCTATTCCTAAGTGGGATTTCTTTCCTATCGATTATGCATTGTGGCTCTGGAAGGAATTATCCCTATGGTTCCACCTGGATCACAAACCAATCAATTATATGATTAGAATCATGTACATAGTTATTCAATAACGAAACATGGAAAACATTATGTGCTTTCACTGTCCGAGGAAGTGTTAGTCTATATGCTATAGGTCCCACTCTGTCCAAAATTTCAAAGGGTCCACAAAATCGAGGTGCCAGCTTGGCACAAGTTCCTATTCTCAAGAAAAAAAAATTGGGCCTAACTTGGATATATACATGATCCCATGCTTTGTGTTTATGATTGCAGCTTGATGAGTCATCCTCCATATCGTTCTCCTCTGGACTGAGTTGAGACATCTATGAGAGCCCTTGTGTTTGGTGTGCCCATGTGTTGGGTGTGCCCATGTGATGGGTGTACATCAGACGCTGGACTGAGTTGTGACGATGTGTGGTCTCTTTTCTACTCCTCTGGACTGAGTTGATATGACTTGAGATGGTCTCCTCCCTTGTACTCCTCTGGACTGAGTTGACTCAGCTTGAGATGGTCTCCTGCCTTGTACTCTTATGGACTTAGTTGAGTTGGCATGAGATGGTTCTCTAGATGGTACTCTTGTGGACTCAGTTGAGTGATTTGTTGAGTGTGATGTCCCTGTGGGTGAGCATAGGTGGAGGTGTCCCTAATGGTTGAGCACTAGAGGATGTATGGATCCCTTGCTATATTGTTTGAGAATAAGATTTGTTGTAACCCTAATTATGTTGTGAAGGGTACAAGTCGGCCCCACCATGTGAAAGATAATTAATATTGTGTAAAGATTAATTATATTATTGAGTTAAAGAGGTCATCCCTATTCTTCCAATAGACACACCTATTGTTGTGTCAAGTCTTGTATAAATAGTAGGATATCCCCATTGTGGATCTCACTCACTTCACTTATCTTCTCATAATTTCAGCAACACTTGTACGACCGAAGTGCACACCTCTCTTAGGCGCAAGTTTCTAGGTCAAGTAAGAAACCTCTTGTGTGTTAGGGTTTGGTGGCGTGTGGATGATATTCTCTTGAGAATATAGAAAAGGATTGTTGGGTTTTTCCCTTGGTTGAGAAGGGTTTTCCCAGGATAAACTCTTGTGTTCTTGTGCATGGTTATTCTTCTTGTGATCTTGGTTATTGCAGCACTTGTGTATGGTATTGTTGCATTGTTTATGGTTCAAGTACATGCTAAATTGAAATAAATTACATGTGCATGAGATTAGCATTAAATTCAACATGGTATAAGAGAAGAGTTCCTGAATAGATTATTGCACAAACCATTAAAGAAGCCAGATGTCACCTCCTTGTTGCAACTACAAAAACGACTCCCCTTCTTTTGCTAGTTTTTGCACTTTACACTGAAACCTTGAGGCTAAGTTTTGCATAGGAGTGTACAGCCTCCTTTAGTGCACTTCAAAAGACTCTTAGATTGAAAATCAGAGAACTTTTGATTTTTGGCCCTAGGGTTTCTAGGTTTCCGCAATTTTCTACAAAATATTAGTTTTAGGGTTTYTGCAAAACATTGAGGTATTTTTGCAAGCTTGCTAGGGTTCCTTTAACGGTCTAGGGMTTCTTGTTGGCAATCACAAGTCCAATGAACTTCTTCTTGAAGGAACATTAGGGTTTCTAAGCCTAGAYGTTAGGGTTTGTGAAGAATCTACAAGCAATGATGAACAAAACTTTGGTGGAAGATAGKCTGGATGGATCAAGCAACTTCAGCTCGTGGAAATCAAGACTACAAATCACTCTAGAAGAGAGTGACCTATTGAGTTTGATATAAAAGAGTCTACCRGAATCAACAACCGATGAAGAGAAGTTTGATTGGAAGGCAGATGATGTCAAAGCAAGAAAGATAATCATGTATTCAGTAAGAGATCATCTATTACCTCATATTTCTACCTTGAAGACAACTTATGAAATGTTTGATGCATTGAAAAAGATGTTTGCAAGTAACAACACAATCAAAGCTCTTATATTGAAGAACCAGCTTCAACATATCAAGATGATGAAAGATGACACTATTTCCACCCTCTTCACGAAAATATCAGAGATCAGAGATCAGCTAGGTGCCATTGGAGAGACCATAACAGACCGAGAACTTGTCATGACTACTCTCGATGCTCTTCTAAGACATTGGGAACCATTTCTTCAAAGTATCAATGGTAGAGCAGATCTACCTTGGTTTGATCATCTATGGAAAGACTGTACTAAGGAGGAAACAAGACTTATAGCCAGAGGACTGCAAGACTCCCATCCTGATGACAATCAAGCCCTTGCTTCTCATGCAAGGGAAGGCAACAGAAGAAATAGAAGAAGTTTCAACAAAGCATTCAAAGACAAGAAAACTTCAGCAGCTCCGGGTCATGAACACAAAAAAGACAACTCAAGGATTCAATGTTTCAGATGTGACAAGTATGGAGACATTGCAAGAGAGTGTCCTGCCAGAAAGAAAGGAAGACAATTTGCATCCACTGTCAATGTTGATCCAGAACCAAAACAAAGAGATGAAGACATAAAAGATGAAGCATTCTTCTTCATATCAACACTCTCATGTACGATTCCTACATATAGTGATATTTGGTTAATTGACAGTGGTGCTTCCAGACACATGACTGGATATAGAGATCAACTCATTGATCTTGTTGAGAAAGGTCTCGTCTACATGTTGTACTTGGTGATAATGCCAGATATACTGTGAAGGGAGTTAGAATTTATACTTTCCAACTAGATTCTGACATACCCCTTTAGTTGAGTGAGGTATTGTATGTACCTGGGATGAAAAGGAACCTTGTCTATGTTTCTACCTTAGAGGATAAAGGCTACAAGGTTACTTTCTCTTAAGGGAAAGTTCTTGCATGGCACAAGAACCCACATATGGATTATGCCCGAGTGATTGGTGTTCGAGAAAACAACTTGTACAAATTGGTCTTACGACCAGTCCAGGCCCTGTTACATGATACTATCAGCTTGAGTGGGATAAGTCATAAGAGACTTGCTCATTTACATTGTAGAGGCCTTCCCGCTCTAGGGAATATGATAACAGGCGTTCCAGGGATACATATGGAGCATGATGGCATTTGCAGAGGTTGTGCTCTTGCCAAGAATGTCAAGGGGTCCTTCTTGAGAAGTGACAATAGATCCAAGGGAATCTTGGACTTGATACATTCAGATGTTTGTGGATCTATGAATGTTGCTTCCTTGAGTGGATATTTGTACTATGTGCTCTTCATCGATGATCACTCTCAGAAGACGTGGATTTACTTCTTGAATACCAAGGATGAAGTCCTTGCGAGATTTCAAGAGTTTAAATCTCAGGTTGAGAACCTTACCGGGAGGAGGATCAATGTGTTGAGATCAGATAATGGAGGAGAGTATGCCTCCAAGGATTTAAGTGATTTCTGTATTGATACATGGATCAAGAGGAAGTACACTGTTACATATAACCCTTAGCAGAATGGGGCTATAGAGAGGAAGAACAAATCCATTATTGAGGCAACCAAAGCGATGATACATGATCACAATCTACCTATGATTTTATGGGCAGAGGCATCCATGACAGTTGTGTATGTTCATAACATGAGTCCTCATCAGATCATGAAGAACACGACTCCCAAAGAAGCTTTCACCGTAGTGAAGCCTGAGGTTGGATACTTTAGGATATTTGGGTGTCCTATATACATGCATGTACCCAAGGAAAAGAGGACCAAGCTAGACCCTTCAGGCAGAAAGGGTACATTTGTGGGGTACAGTGAATCTTTGAAGGATTACTAGATCTACATCCCTAGTCAGAGACAGATCGAGGTCAGTAAAGATGTCACTTTTGAGGAAGAGATAACCTTTCGAAGATCCATAGAATCTCATATAGAGATTGATAGCGAGAACGTAACTTCTCCCCCTTCAGGAGTTCAGAGGGAGACAGTTACTGATCCAGTTGATCTAGTTGATCCCATAGCTCCAACTAAAGTTCCCAGAAATATTGTAATAGGCCATAGGAGGCTTGCCTGGGATCGACATACTCTGCAGAAGGCAGAGGGACATGCAACTCCTCGAGGTACATTATGAGAGAGCAAGAGACCACAAATATTTTTGAGCTATGTTTCAACTATGAGCCACATCATTGATATTGAACCTTCTTGTCATGGAGAAGCAATAGGTCAACGGGTTTGGCAAGATTCTGTGACAAAAGATTCATGAAGAATGATGTGTGGGATATTGTTACGAGACCAAAAGGGAAGTCTGTAGTGACTTCCAAGTGGATCTATAAGATCAAGCATGCAACTAATGGAAGTGTCGAGAAGTACATAGCGAGATTTGTGGGAGGATTCTCTCAGGTGGAGGGAATTGATTATGAGGAAACATTTTCTCTTGTTTGCCAATATACTTCCATCCATACGATTATTTCCCTAGTTGCATCGATGGGTTGGAAACTACATCAGATGGATGTAAAGACAACCTTTCTCAATGGTGAGATTGAGGAAGAAGTTTACATTGAGCAACTAGATGGATTCGTGATACATGAACAGAAGTCTCATGTATGCAGGTTGAAGAAAGCCATGTACGTACTAAAACAGGCACCTTATGCATGGTATGAGAATATTGATGGATATCTGATGAGTTTGGGCTTTAGCAAGAGTGTTGTTGATCCCAATCTATACTACCATATTGTTGGTGACGAGTGCCTGATTTTGGTCCTATATGTGGATGACCTGTTCCTCACCGGTTCAGAAAGTCTTATTGCTTAATGCAAGCATGCATTGACTTATGAATTTGAGATGAAGGATCTTGGCATGATGCACTAATTCTTGGGACTAGAAGTATGGCAGAGGACTGATGAGATTTTCCTGAGTCAAGGAAAACATACAGTCCAGATATTAAAGAAATTCAGAATGATGGACTGCAACTCCATGACTACACCGATGGCGATGGACTTGAAGAAGATGAACGAGGCTTCTTCTAATTCAGGTGAGATTGATCAACATATTTACAAACGACTAACTAGATCATTGATGTATCTGGTTAACACCAAACCCGATATATGCTATGTAGTGAATGTACTCAGGCAGTTTATGAGTCAGCGGAGACAGACACACTGGATAACAGCGAAGCATGTATTGAGATATCTACAAGGCATAGTTGGGTACGGCCTGAGATATGCCTCCATTGTAGACATGAGATTGCAAGGATATTCCGATGCAAATTGGGCAGGGAGTGCAGTGGACCGGAAGAGCACATCCGATTGTTGTTTTACTTTGGGGTCTGCCATGGTTTCTTGGTGCAGTAGGAAACAGAGCTCTGTGGCTTTGACTACCGCAGAAGCAGAGTACATAGTGTTATGTGTGGAAGTTCGCGAAGCAATGTGGCTTCGCAAGCTCCTTGCAGATTTATTTGGTCATGAGATGGATTCTACCATTAACCATTGCGATAACCAGAGTTGTGTGAAGCTCTCAAAGAATCATGTATTTCACAATAAATTGAAACACATTGAGATCAAATACCATTATATCATAGATATGGTACACGGGAAAGCAGTACATGTGCAGTACCTTTCTACACACGAGAAAGTTGTAGATGTATTCACCAAATCACTTGCCAGGACGAAGTTCGAGTACTTTTGTGAGAGACTTGGCTTGGTGGAGAATGCCTCTCTAACTGAGAGGGAGTGTTGATGATTGTAGCTTGATGAGTCATCCTCCATATCGTTCTCCTCTGGACTGAGTTGAGACATCTGTGAGAGCCATGTGTTGGGTGTGCCCATGTGATGGGTGTACGTCAGACTCTGGACTGAGTTGTGATGATGTGTGGTCTATTGTCTACTCCTCTGGACTGACTTGAGATGACTTGAGATGGTCTCCTGCCTTGTACTCCTTTGTACCGAGTTGAGTTAGCTTGAGATGGTCTCATGCCTTGTACTCCTATGGACTTAGTTGAGTTGGCATGAGATGGTTCTCTAGATAGTACTCTTGTGGACTCAGTTGAGTGATTTGTTGAGTGTGACGTCCCTGTGGGTGAGCACAGGTGGACATGTCCCTAGTGGTTGAGCACTAGAGGATGTGTGGATCCCTTGCTATATTGTCTGAGAGTAAGATTTGTTGTAACCCTAATTATGTTGTGAAGGGTAAAATTTGGCCCCACCATGTGAAAGATAATTATATTGTGTAAAGATTAATTATATTATTTAGTTGAAGAGTGTTGACGATTAAAATCACAACGAGGATTTCGCCCGCAAAGTATTGCTAAAGCCTATTATTTAAACTATGCTAATGATATATAATACTAGTAGGTGGGATCCCCTTGTAGATTGGAGGCTCAGAGATAGTCTTATCACACATTTTATGTTGTTGTTTCGATTTTTTTACAGGGTTCTATATTATTGATGATGCAATCTTGGTTTTGTTTGTGACAAAATGGCAGATGGATAATGCATTTTATGTGTTGGTTCCATTATTCTAATCTCTAAATTCCATGTTATGAATGGCTTATATTTATTACATTTGATATTGTCGTCGTGATTAATTACATGTTACACCTGCATAAGACACATGTTAGTAACAACAAGAAACAAGAGCAATGGAAAGAGACTTATGAGAAAAAAGATCCAAGAAGAGGAACTATACTATACTATGTTATGTTATGTGCAAATGAAATTAAAAGGAATTAGTGTTAGTCTTAACTAGCAATGGTTAGTGTCTATATGATTTATATTGAGTTATATTGGGCGCATTTGATATATGTTATGGCATGGTTTTGGCAATGGTTAATATGGATTGGGGTGGCGCAATTGGCAAGCAATATGTGCAAGTTTTGATGCATGGGATTAATGGTATGGTTTTGGTTGGTTGTTGTGTACTAAGAAATTGAATGGAGTGAAGGATGGAAGCGACGTGCAGTAAATGCACGTCACTCCATACTTCTCCCATTGGGTCGTCACCCTAGCATGGTTAAGCTCTGAGATTCAGGCCCAGAAGGAACTGCTCGACCAACTTGCCCTTTTTAAAGACATTGGTTACTTGTATGGTTCTTTTCGCCCATCCATGAATTCACTCTGTGTATGAAATGAGCGTTGGCTCGGTAATGTGTTGGTTTGTATTTTCCTGAGATTGGCAACTGTGAAAATGTGTGGGTGTTTTCTCTGGAATGACTGTGTGGTTATTCGTTTGCATTGGAATAATTGATGGTTGAAGTTGTGATTTCAATGGTTGTTCTGTGTGGTGGAAATTGTGATGGCTCATTGTTGTTTTAAGTAGTTATGGGTATTTTGTTGGAGGGTTTCACTCTGTTTAGCCTTGCTGGCCGCCTCCTCACGATTAATGGTAACCATACCCGGTTGTATTCGGTTGTTACGGCGTTGTTGTGTATGTTTCGAACCACCTTTTGGTCATTATGTATCCTCCAAAGCCATGTTCGTGGGTTTTTCACCTGGTCATGGGCTTATTTTGTGGTATTGGCATCAACATAGTTGGTTATGGGGTGGCCATTATGCCAAGAAGTGTGCTTTGGGGTTGTTGGTAATACCTAGGGTCTACATTTCCATCAACATTGTTATAAATTGGTTCAACTATTGGGAAAGCGCGAGGGTTATGCCTCTGCGTGTTCTTGGTATTGGTTATTGTCTAGTGAGCAATCTATGCTCCTCTGCATCATTTTCTACCCTACTTGGTGTTGAATTGTCACACTATTTTACAAGTTAAGAGTTATAAAAGCTCGTGGTTCCACCGTGCTTGTTTCAAAGGTTTCCCACCTACTGTTGATATGGTCAACCTCCAGTCTCCCTGTGTTTTGGTGAGCGAGCGAACTCTTTATTGTTTCTTGTGTTCATGGTTACAGAGCCCGATTTTGATAAACTCAACCAGTCACACTCTTGTCGGGTAGCTTGTTGTCTGTCATATGTTGGTTGAGTGGTTATGACAGTTGCTTTGAATATTGTTTCGTCTATGTTTGATCTAGTCGTTGGAAAGTTGTAATTGGGAACGAGAATTGGTATACAGTCGTTGCCTCCTTTTGTTGTGACATATGCATTGATAAACTAGCTCGTTTTTTTTTAGTAAATTGGTTGATTGGGAGTAAACGGAAATGTACAGTCACAAGGATGCCTCTTTTCATTATGTGTTGGTCTGTGTGTTCCTAAAACATGGTATAAATTGAAGTTGGTGGCTGATGTGTGTTTAATTTGTCCCGACCGGGATCATTACAAATTGGAAAATTGATGACTGTGACTTGGTTGTTTACTGTGTATAGTTTATGGAGACACCGTGCATCATTTTGTTTTATTGCACCATCAGAGATGAAGCACGAGATTTTTGTAGTATGGTTTTATTGCAAATTTAATTGTTAATATTGTCAAAAAAATGGAATCGGGCAAGTTTTAAAAGAGTCTGTTCAACTCAGGAAAGACCCGTGTCTATGTTTGATTTGGGGATTTATGAATTATGGGCATTAGTTGATATTCTATAGAGATATATGTTGAATATAGATGAAACAATATGACTGTGTGTTCCTGTGGATTTTGTTTTAAATAAAAAAAGAAGAAGTAAATGAAATAAACAAGAATTCTATTAACAAGAAGATTGAAAGGCATAGTGATTCTGAGTATGATGATACATTGTGTTGATAAAAAAGGTTGAAGATTTAAATGTGGGACAATGAATAAGTTTTAACACATAGTAATTGTTTAATTGGTGTTGGACCATTTGTATTGGATGCAGAACTCTTTTATGGACTACTTAATTGGTTTTTCGAACAATATTCGTTCTTTTCCCTACCATTATTTTATTTTTCACACATTACAACTCCCCTCACCTTCCCATATTCACTATCCACTCCCTGATCTTAAAATTTAATTATAGTTAAAGATTAATTATGTATTATGACAGTTAAAGGATCGCACAGGGATAAATTACAATGATGTATTCTTTTGATTTACGATACAATTGATTGTTTGATGTTGTGAGAAATAATCATGATCTTTCCCCCCTCATTTTAAAATTTTTTCACTCAATACAACCCCTCACATATCCCAGAACCATTCTTCACCCCCTGCACATTGACAACTATTAAACAATTTGTATGGATTGGATAGCATGAGCCTGATATGTTGTTGAGCCAAATTTTGTTTCATATTTAAAAGAGTCGTCATGTATGGTTGTTGAAGAAAATATTTTCTAATCAATAATGCATATAGGAATGAAATTTTTCAGCAGAGGTAGCCATGGTCGGGGAAACCGAGGAAGAAGAAATTGGAATAGGGGCCCTCGAAGGCCAAGGTTTTGTATACACTTTGATGCAAACTTGCAAGATTTAGGCCAACTAGTTCAAGTTGGATTTTTTAACTAGATTGGGAAAGGAGTGGTCAAACCTAGGCCTGAAAAGCCTCCTTTCCAAGCCCCACAGGTCCCCAGTATCCCATTACCCCCTCATGTTTCACTACAACCTGAAATCCCTGAAAATGACGGATGGCAAGAGATTGTCCACCCGACAGTCTCCCAACATCGTGGTTGGCCTAACTTGTCTCTACCTGCTCCTCCACCTGTTAATCAGATTGTCCAAGCTGCCCTTGTCCACTCACCAGTATAATCTTCCCATGCAAGCAAAATGTTAAAACCTGAGGCCCACATTGCCCCGAACAAAGAAAAAGTCGTTGTTGCCCCTTCCTTACCCTCACATGACTCTGCCAAATCCGTGTCCTCCCGCATGCATTTGAGAGATGATT
>SNQJ01S0053837.1:149593-160479 GCA_010110895.2 Picea sitchensis
AAATATGATACAATATATCAGATTACAATATAACAAATCTCATTAAATGTTTATCATATTCAATTACATTAATTCAATTATGTTGAAAATAATATAACGTAATTAATATTAAATGTTTATGCAAACACAGGAAATGAAGAGGTATGTTCGGGCCTTCAACCATTTTAGCTCATGTGTTACATCATTCCAAACATCCCGAAGTCCCGAAGCTCAAACTTCTGAAGTCCCGAAGTCCAATAGATGGTTAAGCATTTAATTCACTAGTCATTTCCTGGTGTGTTTTGACATTAGAATAGCGTTAAACTATATTTTCTTTTGGTCTCAGGCTTTTTATTCTCGAGGAACGTTAACCTCCATTTTCCAAAAGGATAATAATAATATATACATATTTATTTCCATAGCTTTGCACGATTTTATTACTTGAAAAATTTAAATGGAAATATTATTTCTTATAGGAAAATAAGGGAAACAAAATATAATTTCCCAGTCTTTATAAAACAATTTAAGGAAATTTCTCCATTTTGAAATAAAATTCACATTTCTAGTTTTCCTCTCCTCATGGGTAAAGGAGTAGATTTACTCCTTTTACTGTGATTTACTTTTCTTACCCAAAATTTTAGGTGATTAGTCTTAAGGCAAAGAATTTCCTCGAAAGTAGATTTTACATTTCTACCCAAAATTACAGCCCACCACAATTATGGGGATTCTTCCCAAATTTATAGGAATTTAACATAAGTTGAGCATAAACATTTATTAATGTCCAAATGAAATCAAAAGGGCTTTTATATTTTGATTCAAGTAGGAAGGGTCATGTTTATTTCCAGATTATTCTTCCTTACTACCTATTTATAATGATTTTTGCATTTTTAAATATTTTGGTTGTTTCCCTAAAGTCCAAACCCGGATTTGATATACTCTAAGTTTTATGTAATAATGCTTGAGGACAAACAAAAATAGAACACTAATATGCATAAATAAATCTCTCTCTCCTTTCAGATTTTCCTGTAGAGGTTCTAACTATTTAATTGTCCCCACTATAACATAAAATAGACTGTAATGCTAAATTAACATTAGTGTTCTCACCCAAAAGTCTAATTTTAACACACAAGTAGTCAAGAAGTAAAGAGATAAGTCAAATGTGATTCAACCGAAATATTTTCACCTTCACACCTAAATTTTCAAGGTGATTTTAACAGGGAAATGAACTTATATTGCTCTAAAACACAATCTATAATTATCTCTGAGATTAACATTGTGAGAATTTTGGCAAAATATACTTATCTAGAACCCAAAAAGTGTTGCAACTGTTGAAAGGGGTGCCCCTTTCCACCCAACCATAGACACAACAAATTCTGGAAAGATTTACCATGGGCCACCCCCTGGCTAGGTCACGATGCCTTGAGAGAGATTCTTCTTTCTGTTCAGCAACAACTAGGGACGTAGGTCACTCTCCTCCTCCCACAAGAATTTTGGTAGATCMGTTTTCTATTCACCAAGCAAGGGAGGTTGTTGTGATTGCTCACTCAATCACTCCATATTTTTGCAGCTTAGTTTATCAACTTGATTAGAAAAAYGCTGCCCAACAATTCCTGTACCCAGAAACAGATTCGTTTCTCAATTCTCTTTAGAACCAGAGACCTGCACATGCTCTCCCTCTTCAAAAAYGGTCACCAGACCCATTCTTTTTGCATCCTCTGTCTACCCATGATTTTCCTTCATTTTCTTACCTTCCTCAACAAGATTTCGTGGGTCCATTTCTCCATTTCGTCGGTCAGATCAAGAAGCTTCCAGATGGGTACTCTGCTCATCTCCTCATTGACTCTTGAGGAAGACTTCCCAACCACCAACTTGATTGGTAATTAAATTCTCTCGGTCAAAGGACTGTTCTGGGTCTAAACAATTTCAATCTAGAAGAGTATTGGTCTGGTAGGGGTCGTCTCAACCATTAGTGGTTCCCCTCACCACCTCTCTCATGCATCATGATCTACATTGGCAACCCTTCAACAATTCTGCAACATTTTTCATTTTATTTAGTAATAGAAATATATACATTACCTTTTATAACAAAAGCTTCATCAACTCCAACAACTACACATAATCAATCTGCCCATAATCTCTTAGCAAACTATAGTTATATTTAAAAGCTGTGGGAAACAAGGGTATTACAGGAAAGAAGCAATGAAATCGTGTTTGCCTTTCATTTTGTTTGATGCGATATTATTTGTAAGCAACTTGCAAACATACTTACAAGTGGAGTAGGATAAACCTATTCAAACCAAAGAACCAAAATGGGACAACAAGTTAAGAAGTGTGTAAGTATATTTGAGACTTTGGCTTAGCAACTATTTGAAAATTTGAGGTAAGAATTGTAAGTTAATATATTAGACAGTCTTTGCTAGAATGTTTCGAAGCTTACAACAATCTACACATACTTGTTGAAACCTACTTGCAAGCATGCTTACAAGTGGACCAAGATAAACTTGTTCAAACCAAATAACTAGAACAATTAAACAAGTTGAAAAGTGTGCAAAATTTTTTGAGACTTTGGATTAACAACCATTTAAAGATTTAAGGTAAGATTTGCATGTCAACATATTAAATTAAATGATATATGCTGAAATATTTTAATACTTATAACAAGGTACACATGCTTCTCTCAGAAAATTGAGAAATCTCTTCACATATGAAAAATCTACACAAATTTAAGGGAGGAAAAATGGTTTATGGCACTAGATATATAGATAGTGATTCCATTATTTTGACTCATATTCAAAGGAGAAGAAGAAGATACATGCTTGATAACACACTTTAAAAATACCTCTCATCCTCATCTTCTAAAATGCAAATGGGTTGCATGTATTTGGCTCTTATCCGTACCAACAATGATTCACTTCGTTGAAGCCTTATCTTTACCATAAATGCGGAGAGAGGAGAATAAAGTTTATCCAATAACTTTTACTTTACATGCAAATATAAAAGTCATGTATTAATTTACTTAAGTGGATTGGTTCCTTCAAGTATGGAAACAACCATCAGCTCATATCAATATCTCGATTCTCCACTCTCACAATCGACAAATAATAGTTTGATATCATGGTTAGTGCCTACCTCCGTGACAAAAGGTTAAACTTTCACCTCCATTAACAAAGATTAAATATGGCCACTTCTTTTCTAGATTATAGTAAGGGGTTTATTGGTGGGTGCATCAATGGAACTAGGTCTATTGTAAATATACCTTGGTAGTGAGCATGCCATTCCATTATTCCCAGTTATATTAGAAAGAATTAGTCCCATTCAGTGAGTGTGGAGATACCTCACCCAATGACTTGGAAAAATGATCACTGTTAATGCCTTAAAGTTAAGTCATTCATGAATGAAAAGGTCCAAGATTGGATCTTACATGATACCTTTTACTCTCTTATGGCATATTCACATTTGAAATAAACTTTAACTTTAATTTTTAATGGTTGACCTTTTACTACAATATACAATGTGTGAATTTTGTTTAAAGTAAAAATAAATTTTTTTATTCAAAATTTAATATTTATTTTTAGTTTAAGATTTAATTATGATGCTATTTTAAATTAAATTATTAATATCATAATTGGAGATAAATTAGTGTAATTAATGAAATGAGATTTTATACAAAATTAATCATATACTCAACAACATTAACACGAATCGATTGATTTAATCTTCTAATTGTTAGTAGGAATACTTCAAAGCATATACTCAACACCATTAACAACAACCAATTAATTTAATCCCTTAAATTATTATTATAAATGCTTCAAAACTATTGTACAAATAAATAATTTAAACAACCTAATCAGATTTAGGATTATTGAGATGAAAAATTTAGGCATTTTCAAAACATTTTACCTTTTGAACTTTTTCATTTGAAATACATATTGATGAAATCATTATTTTCTGTTATTTCCTCAAAACACTAAATACAAATTCAATCACTCAAATCTAAAAATACAACAATTTTTTTTATCAGATTTAAGGCAAAATTGATAGAAAAATATAACCTTAAAAACACCAAAAAAATAAAATAAAATCGAACGTTAGAACACACTAGAAATTAAATTTGTATTAGTGCCAGAATGTCAATTGTGCCGCCGGGTCTACCACTCCCGCCAATAGCTTCTCTACAATAATTTAACAAACATTGCGTCGATCATTATTGCCTTCCAACATCATCCATCATCTGAAATCCAAGTTTGGTTTGCCTGTTGCATTTGAAATCCAAGACGATTTGTATTTGCAATTGAGCATCTACTAATCCATACCTTATCTCCAGGCGATAGACTGAGAAGCAATTGTAAGTAGCTAAATGCGAGACGGGCGCCACATGGCTTCTGCCTTTCTGAGCTCTGGACTGCATTCCGCCACAACACCCAAACTTCAAGGCTCGAACCCTCATTCCGCTCTCATATCTGTTCTGCTCCCACCACAGTCTTGCCAATTTCTGTGCAGAGTAGACATCTGTAACAGGTATAACCTCCATGTAAGCGGCAAAAGAAGACCCATTCCCTGGAAGGGCAGTGGGCATTCATTTCATGTGACGATGGGCGTCAAGCTCGTGGAAACCTATGATGGTTCTTTTCAACTTGAACCTCAGGTGGAAACCAATCCTAGTTTTAAGTCTCATACACGTACAATGTATAAAAAATTATACAGGTACAATGTATCAAAAATTATATTTTTAGGATTCTAGCAGGCAGTTGTTGATTGGGGTGATATTTGTCTCTTCTTTCGCAGGCTGAGCAGCTATTGAAAAGCCTTCTATCATCTCACGTCTTCTGCAACCAGGTACCAATTTGAATGCCCATGTTGGCGTATATTGTTTCCAGGCATTGGCATCGGAATTTTTGGCATTCTGTTTTGATGGGTTGGATGACAGGTAGCTCAACAAACAGGCGTAGGCGTAGATGGGGATTCATCGTTTGAATTTACTGGAGAGCTTTTTCAGCCAGTGCCCTGGAGTATAACCACAAAGCACGGAATGCCCGAGGTTTGTACGGCCTATTCATGAATGCCCTTGCACTCAGTACCAACAAACTTTCTTTTTCTTCTCTTCTCTTTATGGGTTGACAAGATGCTTCCAACCATGCACTTACCCAATCCAGGATTATTACGATGAAGTGCAGCCAGCTTACGATACTTAAGGAAGATCCCTTTGGCCAAGAAACACCTGGTGGGGTGTCGATTTTGCCAAAGTTTTTCTGCACCTGGTGGGGTGTCGATTTTGCCAAAGTTTTTCTGGACTTGCACCTGACCTCAATCACCTGGAACATGTCTATGGGGATTTGAACATTGGTGGGAATATCATCACCCTGGCTTAGCTATCAAACCAAAACCCTGTCCCGTTGGCCAAATTGGGTTTATTCAACCAATAATGTGTCGAGGAAGAGATTTCTGAACGGTAAAAGTTAAATTTGCCAACCTATGACCATGAGTTCAATCCCTATAAAATAATATMATGGTCATAATCTATCWCCAATGCCATTCCTGGACTTTGCACATATGAGGAATCTCGCTTCTCCATTATAGATTATATTCTTTTCATCCAGTTCCCTTGTACATATACGAGATAACCCAAAAAGCCAGAGTACATCAAGATTTTGGTTCCCTGAATTGCTTTAATAGGGGTTTGTTAACTGTAACTACACACGATTGTTTATAAGAACATAGCACTATTGTACTTTTATCTTGAGGCCCGTGGAACAATGCTCGTTATTGTTGGCAGCTATCGCTGAAGTTATCGATGAGAAGCAAATGGCTTTCAGAAGTTGAGTGTTCCGGCTTGATCTTGATGCAAAGATGGAGATGGGTGTTCGCACTTTGTGTATTGGTGTTGGGTCTGTCAAGGTATTCGAAAAAATAAACTAGGTCAGAAATTCCCTTTTGACCCTAGTTACGACCCTTTACTCCTTAATGTAACCTTGGTTCCATTAAACTTGCAAATGAACTGAAGCAGGGACTTGATTTATGCAATAATCGAGACAGTCTTGCACATTTGGCGCCCATGCAGTCCTTGTTGCACCAAGAGAAGCAAGGTGCTCTTCCAGTGTGGGTGGGAGATATCTCTGTTTATGTACGTGGGCAATGCCAAGGTGCTCTTAAAACCGAGGATGGGAGAGATCTCCTTGTACGTATATGGGTAACATTAATAGTTAAAATGGAATGTTTTTTTTTGCCTCTGACGTCTAATGTGAAAAAAGAAACGAGCCAACATAAAATAGATAAATAAACAAAAAANGCTCTTAAAACCGAGGATGGGAGAGATCTCCTTGTACGTATATGGGTAACATTAATAGTTAAAATGGAATGTTTTTTTTTGCCTCTGACGTCTAATGTGAAAAAAGAAACGAGCCAACATAAAATAGATAAATAAACAAAAAACTAGTGTAGATCCATTTTAACCCTGAATGTTTTAAGCAGTGAGAGGTTTGTTCTTTTTTTTTATAATCACTCTTGTTGCTTAATAGATCCGGGGTTAAGATGAATCTATGCCATTTAATTATATTTGATTATGTTATTTTTTTTTGCTTGGTAGGCACTTCTGATCAACACAAGAAAGCAATGACTGTCCTATATGAGGTATTGCAATGAGCAAATGTGTCTCACATACTATGTAGTCTACGCTTTGGTTAATTAATCGCTATATTAGGGGGTATATATCCCGTCAAATTTGCTTAGGACTTGCACTGGGTCCTACTTGCACAAATTGATTTCCTTACATTGGCGTGATGACTCATGATGGACAAGCCTCAGGGGAATCCAACCTTGGTGGGGGGATAACAACACTCCCGCTTTGCTGATCAAGCAAGACGCTGTTGACAGATTATGCCACTTTTCTAATTCTTTGTGTCTTCTTTTAAAGAACCAATACTCTCTCTCGACATCTTGGCAAATCCCTTCTTTCATAGAAGCCTTGGTGTTTTGATGTCACATTATGTGATTTTAATGCTTTATTCTAATTGACTGGTTACTTTTAAATGGCTTTCTTTTTGGTTGTTGGTTATGACATAAAAACACTTGGTTATAACATAAAAACACTTGCTTTGAATATTAATAAATGATATTTACAAAGCTTTTATACAAAAAAAGGTGGGTTGTGTTAACTTGTGYATGCAACCTCCACTAGCACTAGYAAAGTCTAAACAAAACTCCAAAAAGATGGGTTGGCTTTGTCAAAACACCCAATCCATATGGCCACATCCAAACATAAGTCTAAAAATACCAAGAGTCAAAAGCAACATCAAACAAAGGGCATAACGCTTGAGCAAAAACACTAGATAACCAAGTCAACAACCAACGAAGGCTCATTGTAATCATTTGGGATTGGACCCCAACTAGTAACTAGGGGATTGAGATCAATCACAACTTTCTCTCAGCCATCATTTACTGTCTTGGGGGATCTAGAGTCTCATAGATGACTAGTGCCGAGTTAGAAATTTGTTGTTGCGTATCGGGGGAGGAGGCCAACTATGTCGACACTCCCTCCTCTCACAAACTTGCTTGCGAACCCTATGGTACGACTTGATGTGTCCAGGATGCCAATGGACTGATTAGGAATGAAAGGGGCGAGGTGGCTCTCTGCTCATGTTGTAGGTGGACCCACCCCAAAATTCAAGGAGTGGTTGTGAATGTGCCCTTTCTATTCCAATCTTTTGCACTTGTACTGTGATCTACAAGGACATGCTTACATGGATTAGTGCACTATCAAACCACAAGAAAGTTCATGAAGGATTTATCTTATTAAATAAGACTTCATTATGTTTTTTCCATAGAAAATAAAACACTTCAACATGCTTAAGCATCCAAGTATAGTGAAAATCTATGGCCCAAGGAAGACAGTCTCCTAGCAAGGTTGCCTCACATGTAATGGAGGTCGAGAGGTATTGAGAACACAAAGACTTTGCTTAGGTCTAGGTCAACATGGCTAAAGGACAAAACTAGAACGAGTTTTTCAAGGTTTCAACTTTCCTGTAGTTGGGGTAATGCAGGTTTTGAAGTCTCAGGTATGTTAATCTTTAATCCATAGGAAACTCTCCCATTAGTAAAGACCAAATGAATTTTTTTTTCTTCGACTCTACTGTTGGCTTGCAGAGGCTTTGTTGTTGGAGGAAGCCAAGTTTTTGCTTGGACCTGAGATGGTGCAACTTGTTCACACAACCTTGAAGGAAAGGCTTAAAGCAAATCCATTTGTAGTTGAGAGTAGGCTTATATTTCATTAATGCTATAAAACAACCCCATTTCTGGTCTTGCCACTAGGCGGAAGGTGATTGCAGGCCTAACTTGAGAAAGAGATCATTTGAAAGTAGGCCCTAAAATTGTTCAAGGATAAACTTGTTAGAGTTGGCCATTTTAAATTTTAGCTTAAGCTTTTACCATGAAAGCCAACTTCTCGTCTGGCTATCAAAGCAAATCATTGGTTGATTGAATGCACTTTTTGAAGAACCAGAAGGTTGAAAACAAATAAGTATTGGCCAACATGCTTACTTCATTTTGCACTAAAGGAGACCTCCAAATGCAGTGCTCATCAAAAGATAAACTTGTTTGCTAGGAGAGATAACTTCAAGATAGAAATGGGTTGATGACCTCCTAGGGATTTTAGATACTTTGAGCCATAAAGGTGTTGACAATTTTGATTTGAGTAGAAGTAACAATCAAATGCTGAAAATTTAGGTTTTAAACTTTTTACAATATAACATTGCACACATATATTCTTTATAAAACATAAAGAAAACAATAGCATTCACACATAGTATTCAAAAATTTACCCTGGAAACCCTTAACTGGGAAAACCAATAAATGTTTAGAGCTGCACCTCTAACTCTCATTGTATTAACTTCACCATTACAATACAATATATATAGGACCCCACAACATCCAAAACTCTAATCCATTGACCAAGATTAGATTCCTTGACCAGAATTACAATACAATGGGTTAAAAGCCATTCGTCGAAAAATGCCAAAAATAGGCAAAAAATGGACCCAAAAACAACCCAAACAAGGGGGACTAGGCAACTCCCCCTTGCTCCCATTCTAATGAACAGTACATGGGCTAATCATGCAAAGAATATAACACATACCTAATAGAAAAAGAGATGCCCAACTAGGATTTCTTTTCTAGTGGAGACCCTTAGATGATGCAATGCCTAAGCAAAACTTTCCAAGCCTCCTTTCCATTCATGGCTCGAACAATCCATTTAGTGCATAAGGCTTGGTCTTGAATATGGGTCTTAATGATGCCCAAGCCTTCATATTCTCTTGTAGTGTAGCTTAAATGCCAATTGACTATCAAATCCTTTTTCCCTATAGTTATTGGTGCATAACAAATTCGTAAGTGCCTTCTTTAGCCATTAGTAAGCTAGCTTAGAGGGCACCCAACATGGGTGGCAGGCTGCAACAAACACTTCGGTATAGATCTGAAATTTAGTTGCTAAGGATAGAGGTTTTGTTACCCATATATCAATCTTCTTCTCAACCCTTTGTACAACTACCTTCCACATATCATTAGGAGAGGCATGAAAAGCAAAGAGAATAACAAGGGACTTAAAATCTTGGCATGATTGAACCTAGGAACACCCTTGGATTGTAAGCTAGTCTGGCACTATGCTTTTCTTTGTTGATAGCATTGTGTTTTGAAACACCAAATGTTCAAGCTTTTAGGTTGAAGGTATCCAAGCAATCTATTTTGTTATCCCAGGAGGGTTGATTCTCCATAACATTAAAGGAGTTGTTAGCAAAATGGCCATTCATCAACTGGCCTAAATCAAGTTCAAGAAATGGGATATCCTTGCTGAGACCACTATCAACTTTGTTGCACAAGAAGTAGCCCAAAGCCTTTATAACCATTAAATACAAGGCTTATGCAAACGTGTAACCTTGTTTAATAGAACGAAACTAGGCATCTTCCTTAGATTTTCATTTGTTAATAGATATACAAGCATAGGCCTCAACAAACAAACTCTTAATTGCTCTAATAAAAAAGTGGCCAATTCCCAATGCCTTCATCATTGCAAGGATAAATGGCCACTCAATTTGATCATAGGCCATTTCAAAATCTATTTGAATGAAAGGAGCATCAAGGCCTGAAGCGCGAGCCCATTCCATGCATTCCTAGAATCCCACATAGCAAGGACATTATCTAGGATGTACCTTGCCTTAAATGAAGCGGATTGCTTTAACCTAATAAATTTGGATAGGATATGCTTTATGCATAAAGCTAGGGCCTTGGTTAGTATTTTATATGAAGTATTAAGCAGAGTGATTTGCCTCCAGCTTGTGATCAACGTAGGGTACCTTGCCTTGGGGATGAATTTGATGATACCTTGACGTATGCCAGGCATAAGCGATTGCTTTCTTACTACTCTTTGTAGATCTTGAACAAGTCTAGGTCGACAAAATCCCACGTGGCCTTATAGAACTTACATGGGAAGCAATTTGGCCTAGGATCCTTATCTTCAACTATCTCACCTAGAACAATAGTCAACTCATCAAGGGAAAGGGATTGTTCACATGTGCGCTTTTGTTCCTCCGTTGTTGATGTATTTAGCATCGGACAAACACTTCCACATTGGCTTGGTGTCTAGCATGTGGAAGTTGTCTGTAATGCCTTTCAGAACCTTAGGAAATTCACTTTATAAGTGATTAATAAAGTGAATGCACTTTTAGAATTAATGTGAGTTTAATTAAGTTAAATGCCTAAGTTTTTGGCATTAGTTGTAGAAATTATCTGAGGTCCTATGAGGCTGCCATCTAAGGTTTGTCCTTGACCTTAGTATGGCTCTAAGTTTCAACTGTATGGCTGTCTTCTTTTGCTGTTTTAGGACAACAAACAGTCATCCCACTTTCTGCTCAATGTTT
>SNQJ01S0053837.1:161612-177492 GCA_010110895.2 Picea sitchensis
GACATATTTCACTTTTGACTTAAAACTCCTAAGTCAAAGTGAAATTAGAATCATAAAGTAAAGTATGAGGGTAATAGTCTTCCCCTTTGGTGCTTAGAGTCTCATAAGCACATGGGGACCACTTTCCAAGGTACCCAAATCTCAACATTAGTAACTTAAGTGAGTTGTTAAATCCTAGCCATTAGATCTAAAGTGAAGGGGAGATCTAATCTCAACCCTTGATCACTTTAGGAGATCTAGGGTTTTGGATTTAGGGTTAACTCAACATTATAAAAGGCAACCTAAGTGAGAGGATGGGACACACAGAAAGTACATTGGAGCAAAGGAGGATTCTTTGCTAATATGCTTGTGTTGCACACAGAGTGAGGATCTCATTGAGTGGGTGAAGAGGACATTTCATCCAAGTGTGAGTGGGTAGGATCAGAGGAAGGAGCAAAGGAGCAACAAGGGAGATAGTAGCCAGGTAGGCTAGGCTATTTGTTGCATTGTATTTTCTTCAGATGGGCCATTATCCCAAGACGAGAGCCTAAGATTTTATTTAATAAAATCAACTCAGGTGCTGGTTTTCCCTTCGGGGTTTTTCCAGGGGTGTTTACCCAAATATCTTTTGTGCAATGTGTATGGTTTCAGATTTTATGCTTACGCTGTAATGTTTGGTTAGTAACTCAGCTGCACATTTATTCGATAAAGGGATTTTATTTGGAACTGAGTGCCGGGTGTTGGGTTAGGAAAACTAACATCCGTGACCTTGCTAGGTACCAAGTTGAGGCAACGTTGCATGGCCACCTTATGCTCACTAGTGAGCCCTCAAGATTGAAACACCAACTTGTAATGATTAACAAACTCCTGCTCTATCGTCTCTTGTTCAGTTACACTCCCATTATTTGTCTTGATAGTGAACATCTTCTCTTTTGGTTCTTTGATTGCCAAGGCTTAGTAGGCCTATTTCCTATTCCCCATCTTAAACTAGTGTAGTGGAGAACAATGTCGAGCTACCCTGGCATGATGCATCTCGTTGATCCTCAAAAGATGTTGGAGCTTGGTGATATGCACTTGCTTCATCAAAAGTGTTGAGTTGAAGGGTTTGAGGCACTATTTCAAGTTGTGCTCAAACGAATCAATTCCTATTGCGCCTAACAACGCTTTGATGACCATAGCCATGAAGGAAGGCTATTGTTCTTGTAATAACATCCTCTCACTAAACAATGCATCTATCCTCACCTCGAGGGTTGGGAAATAAATGCCATATGGTTGTGATACATGTAATACAACTAGGGCTATGCAAACGCATCTTTTCGGCTCCCTAAGAAATAATGCACTGAATAGACTAATGGTTAGAAAGAGTAGCTTTTCCATTAACATGGATCAACCTTGATCTAGGTGGCCATTTGAGATTTAGCTCAACAACTATCTCGAATTTGACACTGTCTTAGAAGTGGTCTCAAATCTTTCTAGTTTGTAGGGCCAAATGTTTCATCGCATTTTTGGCCCCTTCCCATTTGTTTTTGGCATTTTGGACTTGGTGGGATTAACCCGCCAAATTTGTAGAACTTGAAAATACATTTCTAGCTATCCAAAAGAGTGCCCAAAATGACGTTCACATGTGAAAGTTTGGCCTCAGAAGTTGATATAACAACTATGCTCCTTGGGGATTTCCTTTCTTTTGCCACATCAACTCCTAGGTTATGGTTTTTGGATATTAGGGTTTTTGGCATTATGATAATTGTAAAATGTAGTTTCAGCCTCTTGTTAACAACTTTTTTGTAAACAAGCATAGCAGATACATCTTTTCTTAGAGATAGCTACCAACATTTTAGCTATTGTATCTGTACAATGTTTTTTAGCTACCAACATTTGTTAACTTTTGGGGTTACTCCGAAAGTGGTTACACCATGCTTGGGGTGCTTCATGAGATTTGGGGTACATGGTGTATGTTTAGCCTTTGGATGGTCTGAGGTGGATTGGCACATGAGAGATAGTCCTTGATGGATTTGCACAGTTGAGATAGCTTGCTTAGTGGATGCTTGACCTTAGATGGTTGCTGGCTTAGTTTTCTTCCTTTAGGCGTTGAAGTTCTCTTGACAATTTGGTAGACGTCCTTCTTTGGTGCCCCATGAAGTATCCACTTGCTTGGAGAGACACCCTACATGGGATGAGCAATGTTGTGCAGCTTGGAGGAGGGCATTAGGTCCTAATTGGCATGTGGTAGATTGGATTCATGTTCGGTGGTTTGGAGATGGATCGGGGATGCTTGGGGTTTTGATAGTATTCTTGCAGGGGCAACTGAGCCAAAGGAATACATTGTGTAGGAGAATCGATGGAGTCCGTCAAGGCATGTGATGGAGGGATGTGGACTTGCCTTGCGTAACTACATCACCTTGGAGCCATTATTGTGCATGACATCACCTTGGAGCACGTCACATGTACTTTAGAGTGTAGCATCTCACTTGTGTTGGCCTACAAGTGCTTATTGTAAGTTGCTTGTAAGGGCTAAGGCCCAAATTGTATTGTTGGCCTCCCTTACCTCTCATATAAATAGAGAGAGGAGAGAGTCTTTCCATTCTTATTGTTCACTTACTCACTTGTATTCACTTTTCTAATGAGATGTCACCTAGAGAAGAGTGCACACTAGCCTCTCTTTCTCTAGAGTCTTCACATGTGCTCTCTCTCTCTCTCTCTCTCGTTGCTAGGGTTTCTTGGTCTCGAGTCTTTCCATTCATATTGTTCATTTACTCACTTGTATTCACTTTTTTGATGAGATGTGATCTAGAGAAGAGTGCGCACTAGCCTCTCTCTCTCTAGAGTCTTCACATGTGCTTGATCTCTCTCTCTCTCTCGAGTTGGCAGGGTTTCTTGGTCTTCTTGGAGTATCTTGGAGCATCTTCAAGGTCTAGGGTTAAGGTTTATCCATTGGAGGATAAAGTTTAGGGTTTTGTGATAAAACCCTAGGGTGGAATTGTGAAGAAGAAGAGGAGAGGATGTGGAGTGATTCTTGCTTATCAGACCTTCTTGGTTTTAAGGGTTTTGTTGATTTTCCCCAGCTAGGGTTTGGAAATCTGGGAGGATTTGTACTAGCCTTGAGAGAAGGCTATAGTATGTACATGTACTTAATCTTGAGCATATTAATGAAGTTTCCAGCTGTTCAAAACTTTTGCAATTTCCACATTTTATTTACAGCTATATATGTTCTTTGTGCATTATTATTTACAGCCATATATGTCTCGCTGGTTTGACATAAGTAAAATGACAATTGTTAAGTGATTTGACAACTAGTGAAGAATATAAGGGGCTGATTTTACTGCTGTTGTATTGCTGTTATTACGACTGTAAAATAGTATTTTCAGATCTGGTTATTGGCTGATAATTTGTCTCAAAAGGGCTGAAACTTGTCTTTTTGGTTTGGTATCTTTTCTCCTTGAACTGTCAGAAAGTTTGGACTGTTTGGAAGTGAAATATTGTACTCTTTCTGTTGCTGTTTTGTTCCTTGTTTTACAGCAGCCCTAAGGTTGAAAATTCACAAGGTTAAGATCTGAGAAACCTTTAAGGTTGAAGGTGAAATTTTTGTTTTGCATTGAATTTTGAATTCAAAGAAATTTCTATAACATTATAGCCATTGTATTTGTACAATGTTTTTCTCCATTTAGTAATAGAATTTGGTTTTCACTATATCTCTGTGTTTATTATTATTGTCTTCCACGTTGTTCTCAATCCAATTTAAATTAATGGTATCAAAGCAGTTTGCTCTTTGTTGTTTTTCCGTGCATGTCTCCACAAGGTTAGGGTATAGTAAGTTGGGTCTTGAGTTAATTGAGCTTTCAGAGAACCTTCCTTGCCAATTTGTTATCACGCAAATCTGCAGCAATAGATCCACATAATAATTATAGGCGATCTACCCTATCACTGCTCGATGCCTCTTTATTATGACTGATGCTTTTCCAGTCTCAGGGGGTGTCCCTAGGGTTTGTGTATGCTATCCTTTAATGAATGAAACTGCCCTTGAGATGCTCAAAAGCAGTGAAAGACAATGGAGAATTCATGAATTAAATTAAAAGGGGTGACATTAGATTCATTAAATCAATTGCAGCAGTGACAAAATGAGTGAAAACAAATGTGCGCCTCAAGTGAAATCAACATTTCAAAATAAGTGCACGGAAAGCAAACCAAACCACTGCAACACAATTTAACATATAATCAACCACACGATTCAAAGAGCTAATAACTTGGCATAGTTGAACCCAATCAATGTATTAATCAAGAGACTGAATCAAACCATAATAATCAGCACATTACAGGTTGCATAAGTTCCATGGTGTGCAGTGATGGAAGCAATTTGTCGGATCTGAACAAAAGAATGATGAAAAACTTCTGTTGTAATTTGCTCAAAGAAATGTTCCAACCCCATCACTGTGATCTCAACTCTGTAGATATAGAAGCCCAAAGAATGGAGTCAAGACCAGTATGCCCTAGCTGTGCATTTAGGTGGCATGCTATCTAATGAGTAACTTGCTGTTTGAATGAGGGCTGCTATGCATGCCACAAATCAGCCTTAGCTGGATGAAAATTGATGTAGAGAATTATCCTTGGAGAGCTAGGAGTGTTATTCTAAAATAAAGTGACAAAGGTAAAGTTATATTGGTTCAAGCAACTAGTTTGTTAGTTGCAAGTTTAATATAACAACAATGAACATAAGGAGGATTTAATCCTCACATTACATTATCCAAACGGTAGATGCTCCATTACAAGGTCTTCATGACTAGTTACAAGATTTTCCTACAAAAATAAACATGTGAAAGAATCGCAAAAATAAACCCTCACATAAGATAGATGCAATACCTCCAATCTTCCATTAAGCTTGCCAAAATGATGTACAATGTAGCCCAATGGGAGAGCTCCTCAATCCCCAAATTCTCAACAACCATTACAATGGAAAGAAAGCTCCTCTTTAGAGAGCGAGTCTCTCCTCACATACAATAAAGAACTATTATCCTTCTAACTAACTCCATGACAAGTCAAATAATATTATCATATTGGAGTAGTTAAATCTCTCCTCAATCCATGGTTGACCATGTAACATCACGTGGAAAAAAACCTCTCAAGGACAATTCACTCCATCTAAAAATAGTAATGAAATAACAATATAATGCTCATGAGAGGGAGGCATACCACTAAAAATAGGCACCAAACCAAGCCAAATGCCAAGTGTCCAAATGGATTGCACCCTCTAAGAATGCATTCATGCAAGATATAACAAAATAAGTTTCCACATGGGAGGATGTGCTCCAAGGTCCACCTAGAAGAACTCACTAAGTGCGCCCTCTAAGATGCATGAGAGAATAAACAATATAATAATCCTCTTAGGAGAATGCTCCACAACAACCTCCTTCAAAAATAACAAGAGGTCCACAAGATGCATGCAACCAATCCACATGTGTGAATCTCGAGGCAACCAATTCCATGGATGAATGTGCAAGATGCCAAGTAGATGGAGTGCTCCACAAGAAACGATGTGGTCAACTCCTAAAATAGCAAGTGGAAAAGTCTCCACATGTGGGCCCTCCAAGACAATCCAAAAATAACAAGAAGAAACCTTCCACATGTTTTCCCTCCAAGAATAATCTAAAAAAATAGAAAGTAGACCAAGTACAAGATCATGCAAAGCCACATGTGTGGCCCTCCTCATGTGCCACATGCCTCCCAATAACAACCTCCATAACTACCTCAAATAAAATAATATATATGCTAAGTCAAAGAGGTGAGGGTACTCTCTAATGAAGGTCGAATGATGACAAATGTAGCTGAAATCTCTATGCAATAACAATGAGAGAGCACCTAAGAGAGGTGCGCCCTAGAAAAGGGTACCATGTAACTACCTCAACCACCTACAAATAATAAAATACTCTCCAATGGAGTGTGCCCTAGGAGAATGTGCCAAGGTGTTTAGAACTCATCAATAAAATACTCCTCCATATGACATGTCATAAAGATGTCCATCCAACCCAAGAGAGTGTTTCCTAGAGAAATGTGCCAACCTCTCCAGGAAACAATAAAATAATGCATGCCTTGGTAACTGTGCCCAAGAAGGGGGATGCACCACTAGAAAGATTCAACCAACTCCAACTAACCCCTTTAAGTGTGAAAAGGAAGTCAATGAAGTAGGCCACCATAGCTATCAACCTTAATTTAGATAATTTAGATTAATTTAACCATTAAACAGTTAAATCAACCTCAACATATGTGCACAAAGGTTAATGCTGAAATAAAACCATAGTCCCCCTCCAAATAGTCACCAACTGAGTAAATCACCATGAACATGTGTGCCAATAATGAGTGCACTCTAATAAAGTGTTGTACCATGCAATGTTATAAGAGAGGGACCAATTTCGGCAAAACCGATAGGTCTAACTGGTTTTAGGTATGTATTGGTCCGATTGAATGTTTTCAATTTGAAAAGGTTGGTTTCGTACAAAACCATACAACCAAGTCCCGAGAATGGGGACCACTTGAACTTAATTTAAAAAAAAATCAATTAAAAAAGGTAAAACACTAAACCTAACCCTAGCCCCCCTAATGTTATTTAAAGAGGTCCCCACCTTCCATTTGACTCACACAATTCATTTGAGCAATTTGGAATCTCTGAGCTGAGTTTCTTGGGCCATTTATAGCCTCTTTTTTGATGTATTTTGGTTCATATATGGATTGAACTTGGTGCTATTTTGGTTATATGCACTCTTACTTTCTATATACATGAGAAACTTTTCATATTTGTGTATAATGGTTTGGATTCACATGGATGCACACACACACACATATATTTTTTTCAAAATTTGAATATTTTATATATTTTTTGTCGATTGGTTTTGTTTCCGGTTTGTTTCCAGTTTTTGGGTTCGACTGGTTCGATAGTTGATAATATTGGTACCATGTAAATAAAAGATGTTCTCCCTAGCAAAACCCCACCATTATAACAAGAAAGTATAAAGCCTAACCTAAGGTGCACTACCACCAAGGAATTATTACATCAAAAATCATCATCCAACCTTAGGAAAATGTTATATTACCTTCAAATCATATTAGTACCCCCCTTCTAACTCAAGCTTCAAAAATAACATATTGATGAGGGTACTAACATCATGAAAGACATTCCACCCTAGCTGATGTCTAGCAAATGTTACATCATTAAGTTATACCACCTAGGAAAATCTTGCAAGTGGTATGCTCCTCACCAAGCCAAGCACTCCATCAAATCATTATCAACCTATATGTCTTTAACATGTGTGATGAAGATGTCAAATAAATGATGATCCATAATGTATATGCATCCAAATAGCAACATAATGTCTCCAAAGCCAATATCCTCCAAATGTAGAATCTGGGACAAGGCCTGCCGCCTCATACAATATGAGGGGTAACATGCTCAATGTTAGATAGAATTTGATATGACTTAAGTTGCAGGAAATGCCCCCCCCCCTCGGTTTTGGGTAGGAAACCAGTACAGTACGGCTAGGAAACGCCCTCGGTTGTACCGTATGGCGTTTCCCGATTTGGAAACGCCGTATGGTACGACCGACGACGTTTCCTGGCCATACCGACCCGTACGGCCAGCGTTTCAGGCGTCTTTGAGGCGAAATAAGAAAAAAAAAGGGGGCCATGGGGCCCCCAAACAGTCAAATATATATATTTTTGCATTTTCTATGTTTTTCTTGCATCATTATTGCATTTTTTTTGCATCATTATGTTTTTCTTGCAATATAATGTCTTATTTTAAAAAAAACCATATATACATATATATATTTTTTATTTATTTTTATATACGGCGTTTCCCCGGACGTTTCCATTTTTGGGGGGCCTGTTTCGTACCGTCCCGGTTTTGGAAACTTGGAAACGTTTCCCCGTTTCGTGCAACTTAGGATATGACCCTAAAGGGGTATATAGGGGATCAATATATAACTGGGTAAATGTATATTTAATAGGGGTTGGCCTAATAAGGGGTCCTGCATTACTCTATTAGACATGGTTGTCCTTTGGCCCCATATCTTTATGTGTTGATAATTGATGCTTTGGGATAATTACTTAAGGTAGCGATAGCTCAAGGAAGAATCAATGGCATTGCTCTTCTTGATGGCCCCAAGATGATTACTAATCATCTTGCAAATGATTCTCTTATCTTAGTTCATGTAGATAAGACATCTATCAGGGAATCTTTAGATATTTTTTGTGCTGCTTCTAATGTAGTGGTCAATGAATGGCTTGTTGGGTTAGAAGACCCCCCCTCGACTTGGATTCCACATGTTTGGAACTTCATTCGGCTTAGGCAAGTTGTAAGATACCTTGGCATTCCATTTGGAGCAAATTTATCATCAACATTCGTGTGGGATTGGTGTCTCCAAAAACTTCAAGCTAAACTGCAATACCAACAATCAAATATCTCCCTTTTGCCGGGAAGTTAACAGTTATATCTAGAATGCTTCCCATATCTACTCTGTTTCGTGTTGGCTCCCAAGTTGTTTGCAGTTAAATAGATTTCCAAGAAAATCCTTTTTATGGTCCAACTATGGTGGTGAGAGAGGCCTCTCAATGGTGCCGTGGGATGTTTGTAACTTTGTATTATAGCTAAGGAGGCGGAGGACTTCAACCTTGTTACAACAAAATAAATCTAGCACCCACAAAGTGTGAAGTCCCAAACACCAAAGTACTAGCTTTGTGTAACTTAGGAAGGCTACCTACTATCACCTTAGTATCTCTTCCTCTCTCTTTAGGTTGGCTCTTCTCCAACACGAGGTGGGTATCCCTAAATAGGATTGCTAAGGCTTTAGGTGATTTTTAAAGAGTAAGCCTTAACAAAACAAGCGGTTGTAGTATAGATAGAAAAATGAATGTTATGAGAACAAAAAGGTAATGGAAACCCCAAGACTAGTGCCCGTTATCCCCACTTTTAGGGATAACTAGGAGATTATGTCTCGAGGCCCGCAGGTCCTAGACATGGAGTACCGAGAGCCAGATCGACTTAGGCATGGCCCCGAAGGGCCCATCTTTTCTCCCTTTCAGCGCCTCTACTTTGCCAGCAGCAACAACATCCATCACCATCGGCTTGGTCTTGTGTCAGAGATGGTTCTTGCTCCATGAGGTAATGAGTCCGGGTATCATGGTATGTGTCACTCTGATCCTCAAAACCTTTGAATATTGAAAAAGATGAATGTTATGAGAACAAAAAGGTAATGGAAACCCCAAGACTAGTGCCCGTTATCCCCACTTTTAGGGGATAACTAGGAGATTATGTCTCGAAAATTGTGTCCTAGACATGGAGTACCCAGAGCCGGATCGACTTTAGGCATGCAGCCCCATGGCCCATCTTTTTCTCCCTTTCACTTCTACTTTGCCAAAGAAAGAATAACATCCATCACCATCTATTGTCTCTGTGGTCGAGATGGTTTTCGCTCCATGAGGTAATGAGTCCGTATCATGGTATGTGTCACCATCCTCAAAACCTTTGAATATGCATTAATTCATTTTATTTCTAATGAATGCTTGATCTTATACTTGTCCACTTGACCATGTCTAGGCGGAATGACATGATTCCCTAGCAAGCCTGTGCCTGTAGGTTTTTGGTTTGCCACTGGGGGTTTTTTTTGAAAAGCCATCGTCCACTCCGTTCATTTTACCACTTTTCATCCTGCTTCCACTTCATCTACCCCATTTCATTTGTCCGTGCATTGGGTTGGCTAATCATTTGAGGGTTGCACCTTGCCTTGTGGAAGAAGGCTAAAGGCCAAGAAGGTAAAAGCAAGCCGCAAAAGATAAAAGCCTAAAATAAAATCTCGAGATAAGCCTGCATCCTAGGGTGAAAGCAAAGAAAGGCTTCCTCGGGAAAAGAAACAAGGGGACCCATAAAAATGGCTGAAACAAGACTTAGTCGGTGATAAATTCCCTAACAGCCGCCTATTAGGTCCATGGGTACCTAGCAGCATGGCACTACTAGCAGCTATTACCATGCCGTGGTAGTGACCTTGGTTGCATGGCCAATAGAAAGGGGGGCCCCATCATGAGCCAGCCTCTCGTCAGTGAAAGTACTTGTGGTAACGCTGCCACCACTGGTCACCATGCTGTATGCTGTCCCCCGATTAGCTTCTTGAAAGAAAAAGAAGTAAGATTAAAAGATAAAAGGTACGAATGGGCTTGGAAACAATCAGATCCAGATTGTGTGCAACTCAGCCTTCACAAAGGCAACTACGTAAAGCTTCGCGATTCCCTGCTTTCACCTACTTCCATTGTAAGGACATCCCTTATCCACATCACCCAATTTACATGGCTTAGATTTAGTCTTTCCGGGAACTTTCCTTTTCCAGCGGACACTAGCCCAATAAGACTTCACACTTGCCCTGCAATTTGTATTGCATGCTTGTATAATGTCTTTGAGCTTAACCTGGGTAATAGGGGTTTTATGGCCATGTTTAATAATATTGATGATATAATGGATTGATATCGCTATGATCCCTGTGACTAATAAACCCATGGAGGGCGAAGTCAAGCATGTGCGTGATCATGCCCGACCTGACAAAAATTACAAGCTGGATAGGTACACATGGGGAGATGATCACCATGGGGCTGAAGAGCCCACTGGGATGGATGTCACGAAATCCCAAAGTGTGGGCAATGACATGACAAGGCTTTGCACCAGAGAAGCAGCTGACTTCTGCGTGAGGCACCCCGCGTAGCTTGGACCTAGGGGATTTCAGCCCTTTTAGTGGAACGCTGGTCTTGATAGCCTAGGATGCCTACCTGAGTTCTGCATGACGCCATCCTTTCCTTCATGAGCTGGCATGGACAGTAAGGGCCAAATGGTAGCTTGGAGAAGCCCAAGGAGGGCTAATCTAGAAGGCCACATTTTCCCTAAAAAAAGGGGCTAACATCTCCCCTGGAGGGGCCTTTATTCTCTTTTCAACTTGATTAGGGTTTTAATTTAAACATTTAATGTCTGTAATATGATTTTAGTATTTTAGCCTTGTTAGCCTTTTCATGACCTAAAAAGTAACACTAGGTCATTGAAATCAGAGCAAATTGAGGGCTTCACCCTCTCATTTTATCATCATAGATCACTCACTAATTAGTGAGGTTTGAAATTTGCGCCCTCCTTTAGGGTTTGTTGGCTGAAATTGTGAGGTGCACTTGTTGAAGGAAAGTCTTTTCTTGGCATTTTTGGCATTTCTCTCTGTGGAAGGTGTTACAACTAGGGCTCTCACATATGATTTCTCAAGAAATGTAACCCAATTTCTGAAATTCTTAATGGAATGGTTGTAGTATTGTTTTTTCTTACATTTATGGTTATAATTTGTTGAATTAAAACCCTAGGTGACAAGCACACATTGAAGGTCCTTGTCTCATGTCCCTACCAAGGTTTTGCCATTTTATTTGTTTAAGTGAGATAGAGCCTGCCTTAGCAACACTCTATTCTTTCTTTCTAGCCCTTGTTGAAGAGGATTGAGCCTTGCCATAGCAACACTCCATCCATCTTCTTCCATGCTAGCCGTTTTCTTATTTGTTGAGCTAAGAAGGAGAAAACGCATCAAGGCCTAGTTCCCCTACACCTTGGTGAGCCGTTTTTCCCTAGGGTTTGCCTTGTAAAGCCTTGCCATAGTAACACGTTACTTGCAAACCTTCTTGTCTTAGTTTTATGCAATCTTTTGAGCTAGCCGTTTTGCCATTGAGTTAAGGAAGGAGGAGAGAGCACTGAGGCCTAGTTCCCCTACACCAAAGTGAGCCCCTCTCCCCTAGGGTTTCATCCTTGAGGCCTTGCCATAGAAACACCTCAAGGTTTAACCTTATTGTCCTTAATCTTACTATTATCACTTGATCCTTCAGCTCTTGCGTCCTCCTTTTGACTCCATATGCCCTAGGAACGCACTGATCTAAGCCCTAGTGTGACCTCAAAACAACTTCTAATATTTTGAACAAACCCTAACTTTACTAACCCTAGCCTAAGACTAATCTTCTAACCCTATTTGCTGCCATCATCTTTTGCTATAAACACCTTTGTGTAGCTATCGTCTTACTTTTAAGCAATTGGATGGTTGGTTAAGGCATTATCTAATGAAGTCTTAATTTGTTACATTGAATGCCAAGTTTCTTTAGCATTTATTGAAGAAGTGATATTGTAACTATTGCTATCATACAAACATTGACTTTGTCAATATTTATTCCTCAATTGCTTATTATTAGAAAGGTCATTGATTATATGAAGTACTAACCAGCAAGCAAGCTTGCACATGCAGTTTTATTGTTGCTTTGTCTCGGGCAGGTGATCTTATTGGTTACTACTTCCGGTTATCTTTATTGGCTATAAGCTGGACTTTCTGATTAGGTGGTGACTTGTGAGGGGGATTATTATCATTTAGCCTTTCTAAGCCCTTTGCCTTCTCAAAACCCCAGGTCATCGGGGACGTCTCCCCTGGGCCTTACCTCCCTAAATAGAAAGAACCTTCCCATCGAGGTGACAATGGGTGGGATTGGTTCAGTTACGCTAGTTTGACCTCTTTTCATCCATCTACTATCCAAACTACAAACTGTGTGATAACAATGCCTACCAAATCTTGGGAAAAATGGAGTGAAAAAGGCATGGATCTAAGAGGGCGAATGCATGAAATAAGGGCTGCTATGCATGTCACAAATCAGCCTTAGCTTGCTGAAAATTAATGCAGAAATTTTTCCTTGGAGAGCTAGGGGTGCTACTCTACAACAAAGTTATGAAGGTGATGTTATATTATTCCAAGCAACAACTCAGTTTGTTAGATGCAAGCTTAATATAACAACAATGAACATAAGAGGGATTAAATCCTCACATTACATTATCCAAATGGTAGATACTCCATGACAAGGCCTTCATGACTAGTTACAAGGGTTTTCTACAACAATAATCAACATGTGAAAGAATTGCAACATATGATGTACAATGTAGCCCAAGGAAGAGCTCCTCAATCCCCAATTTCCCAACCATTACAAATGGAGAGAAAGCTCCTCTTTGTAGAATGAGTTTTCTTCTTTCTTACAATAAAATATAATATTATCCAACTAACTCCATGACAAATCAAACAAATAATATAATAATGTAGTTAGATCCACCCTCAATCAATGGTTGACCATATCAAATGGTATGTGGACATTAGCCTCTCCAAGAGAACTCACCCCATCCAAAAATAGATATCCTCCAAAAGAGAGAGGGCACACCCCTTAAATAGGTTTTACCATGTCAAAATGCTAAATTGGTCCACATACAATGTACCCTCCAAGGTGCTAGCTCAACAATACACATAAAATAATCCTTGGCATGGGAGGATGTGCTCCAAGGTCCACCTAGAAAATCTCACTAAGTTCACCCTCCAATATGCATGAGTGAGAAAACAATAAAATAATTCTCCTAGGAGAATGCTCCATAACCACCATCCAAAAGATAACAATTGGTCCACAAGATGCATGCATGCAAATAATGTTTTTCAAGTAACCACTTCCATGTGACTAGTGAAACAAATAATAAAATATTGTAGTGGTTACAACCTCCAACATGCAAGGCTCCATGAAATAATAAAATATCCTCCTCCATATGTGCGCCCTCTAAGAAGGATGAGTGAGAAAATGATAAAATAATCTCCCTAGGAGAATGCTCCATAACCTCCTCCAAAAATAGTAATGTGGTCCATGAAAATGCGTGCAAAAAATATCCTCCATGAAGCACGTGTGGGTCTCTTGAGTGGCAGATCCCATCATCACTTGTGAACATGGTGTGGAAAGGTGTGCAAGAATCAAGTCAACAAGGGACTCCCCACATGTGGACCAAAGTAGGTCGCTCCAACTAACTCCATAGAAAAGTGTGCAAAGGGCCAAATTGGTTGAGCGCTTCACATTAAGTTTGACAAAATCAACTCCTCCAAATAATCATCACATGCATGATAGGTCAAAGGTCTTGGGACCTTCAACAACTTCCCCAAAATAGACAAGTGCTACCTCCAACGTGCAATCATCTCATCCCATCAAGTTTGACAAAATCAACTCCTCCAAATAATCATAAAATATGCTCCAAGGTGGTTACAACTCAAAACCTGTGCAAGTGGGCAAGATAAGAACCCAACAAATTCTCTCCAATGTGCGGCCGCTTCAACCTTGTTAAGTTTTACCAAATCATCTCCCCAATAAAATGCTTCAAGGGGATTGCACGTCATCAAATAATGTGTGCTTCAAGGGGATTGCACGTCATCAAATAATGTGTGCTTCAAGGGGATTACACCTCATCAAATAATGTGCAAAGACCATGTGTTTTTTTACAAAACCATCAATTGATTCCCCAAACCATGTGCACAAGAGAATGGTGCCCTAGAGAAGTGTGCCAATGTGGTTATCAATAAACAATAAAATACTCCTCCATAACCACCACCATAATGATGCTCAACCAACCAAAAGAGGTGTGCCCCAAAATAAATAAATAATGCATGAATGCTGTGGAATTTGTGCCAAAGAGAGGAGCGCTCCATCAAGAACCCTCAAGCAACCTCCAAATAACCCCTTCAAATGTGAAAGGATGCAAAATGAAGTAGGGCACTGTTAACCCCTGGATTTTCTCCGTTGGAGATCCAAAGGGTTAAGAGCCAACATACACTATTTGGGCTGACATTCAAAGATTTTCCCAGTGTTTGCACTTGTGTGAGCTAGAGGTTGGTTCCCATCAGTGACATGTATAGGACTGGTATTGTGGTTGTTTTGGCTTTGGAGATAGAGCTAGCACAATTTCACATGGATTTGAGAGAGATGTCTATTTATAGTAGGTGACCCTACTTTCTAGGAGACAGTGACTAGAGACTCATTTGACAGTTTTGAGCATACAATATTGGTCCTTGCATGATACTGAGCCCGATGACAGTTTTTTCGGGGATCATGTGTTGATGTTTGGACAACATCGGGAAGACATTCTCTAAAGATAATAATTAATAATATAATTATTATTGATTATTAAATATAGTATATAATAAGTAAATGATAATAATAAGTAGTTATTGATTATTCAAGGGACGCATCCTTTNTAAGTAAATGATAATAATAAGTAGTTATTGATTATTCAAGGGACGCATCCTTTCATGGATGGTCACCTTATGTTCCCTATATATGGAACACTCATTATTGTAATAATATATCGAATATCTCTCATATCTCATATGAAGAAAAAACAACATGGTATCAGAGTAGGACTAGGCTCGACTCCCTCACGGGAGAACCCAGGAAAACGAAAGAGATAACTTTCATCTTCCCATGTTCATACTCAAAAGAGAGAGGGCACACCCAACTATGGGATTCAAAATTAACGCTGATTATGTCTTGTTATGGGCAATCGTTTGCTATACTGAAATGTAGTAGCAAAGTGAAAAACCTAGATGAAAGAGTTAGCAAAGAAAATTGAAGTGAGTAGACAGGGGTCGCAGAGGGCCTGAGGCTGGTCTTGATTTTAAGGCAGGAAACATTATTGAATAAGTGGATATAATGGTCCATCATTGAAGAGCAACCATCATTGATGAGTAACCATATTGGACCATCTAAACTTGCATAGGATGCCGCATTGCGGTCGGATACAGTCTTCTCTGCCGATTGGATTTTGTCAATATGCGTGGGAAACCTAATATGAATAATGCAATGGCTACTGCAGTGAGGACTGTTATCGCACGGTTTGTAGGAAAGGTTAAAATAGCTTGAGTCAAGGGCAAAAACCGGCGTAACAGGAGCTTCCCCACCCACTGTCACCTCGATGGGGGGCTCTTTCTATTTAGGAGGGCTAATCCAAGGGAGACGTCCCTAAAGTAATCTGGGTTTAAGAAGGGCTAAGGATAATGGATCAAGACAATAGGTT
>SNQJ01S0053838.1:9016-33129 GCA_010110895.2 Picea sitchensis
CCATGAGAGGTCGCTTGGGCGTGCGAGAGCTTCTGTCCTCAAGCGAAACAAGCTCGAGACCCAACTCTTTGTACTCGACCTTGTTGGGGACATGCATTAAGACAACAAGGAGCAGACCGCTCTGATACCACTAATCTGGATTGTATGAGAAGAACTAAATGAATACAGATTATTAACAGGTGCTTAACACAAAATAACAAAGATACAGTAAAACTGGTTTTCTATTCAATAACGAAATAAGTTGAAACTGTAAAATGCAGTGGAAACAAGCTTACTGGAATGGTGGCAGCTTATCTCTGAGAAGAGATGTGATGGTTGTGCGCATTCGCAAGAAGAAAATTACAATGAGGCTCTGAAGGCATTTTTACAATAAACAATAATTCCAAAAACCCTAGACATCCAAAAACCTAACCCTAGGAGATGAAGCGCCAAAAGTCATGTGGGCCCCATTTAGGTAAGTTAGTACATCAACTTCTCGGAGTTGTAACTTTTGCATATGATCTTCGTTTTAGGCGTGTGATAGCCCGTTGGAAAGGTATCGTCGAGGATATTCATTTTGGGGGCTCAATAATGCCTTTGGCTATCATTGAGGAACTTGATCCCGAAAAACCTTCATTTAGGCCCTCAAAATGGCCCCGGAAGTTAAAACTGCAAAAAATAGTAAATTGCCAAAATTGTCAGAAAATTGTTTTAAGCCAGTTGGAAAAGGTGGGTGGCCATCGATATACATCTAGATCAACAATCTCCCTACAAATAATTCAAGACTTATCCAACAATCTCCCACTTGTTGAATACTTTACAATAAAGGGGGTAGGGCATTTATAAATTCAGATGATAAAGGAATTTATGCCCATTGATTTCCTACACTAAGAGACTTTGTTAATATGTTTGCAACATTCTCCAAGGCATCAACATTCTCCAACAAGACCATTTTTCCTTCAAGCACGTCTCTAACAAAATGGTATTGCACATCAATGTGCTTTTTCTTAGCATGATAAGTCAGGTTCTTTGCTAGGAAGATTTCACTTTGAAAGTTACATTATATCCTTATAGATTCTGTAAAAAACTAATACCTAAACACAATCTCTACAAATTTACAACTAGACTTGCTCACATGAGTGGTTTCCATTTACTCAAGTTCTATAGTTGAAAGTACAACTACAACCTACCTCTTACTCATCCAAATAGGTAAAACATATAACCACTCGTAGATCTTCTGTAATCAAGATTTTAAACCCAATCTGCATCAACAAAACCTTGTACATCTATAACTATGTATGGTCAAGGTCTCCTTGGTAGCATATTGCATAATTTGAAGTTCCATGCAAATATATGAAGACCCTTAAAAGTTAGACTACACCAAATGTGTCGAGATGTATAGTTTATATCTATAAAGAATACACCTTAAAGAGGATATTTAGATATTTGTGTGAAATTTCAAATTATGCAATCTACTACTATAGAAGAGCTGGAACAAAGAGAGTCACGGATTTATAGGGTTTTGTCGATGCAGACTAGGTTGAATATTTTTACTGTAGAAGATCTACAAGTGGTTGTATTTAACCTATTTGATAGAGAAATTAGTTAGATGACTAAGACGTAGGTTTTAGTTGCACTCTTAATTGTAGAAGATGAGTACATGTCAACCACTCATGCTTTAGGAAGGACGATGTATGGTTGTAGAGATTTTTTTCAAGTATTGGTTTTGCATAGAAAGTTGTAAGAATAGATTGTGATAGTATGAGTACAATCTTTTTGACCAAAAACCTTACCTATCATGCTAAGATGAAGCATATTTAAGTGCAATACAATTTTATTAGAGATATGGTTGAAGACAAGACGCTGTTGTTGGAGAAATTTGACACCTTGAAAAATGTTGCAAATTCATTAATGACATCTGTGAGCACTATGAATTTCTTATGGTGCACAAAATCAATGGGCTTGGTTACCCCAAGTAGTCGAGTTTGTGACTATTTGGGTGCCATTGCATTGTATTCAACAAGTGGGAGATTGTTGGATTTGTGGTATTCTTTGTAGGTATAAACTATACATCTTGACATATTTAACCATTATAGGTGTTTTATGGGGTTTTTGGATGGTTTTAGTCTATGGTTTTATACCCATTGTAATCTAATCTCGTTTAAGGATTAGGGTTGTAATCTACTCATGGTTAGTGAATTAGGGTTGATAATGTTGTGGAATACCTTAATATCGTATTGTGAATGGTTAAGTAAATTTAATGAGATACAAAGGTGTGCCTCTAAGTTAGTCTGATTTTCTTAGTTAAGTGTGAATGTGCCATTGTTTCTTTTGGTCTAAGATTATGTTAGTATTACTTCTATTGAAGATGTTTATTGATCTCTTGAATTTTTTTGAGAAAAAGTTATAAATTCATCCAAGATTGGGATTCACCCCCACAACTTCCCTTACAAATATTGAACCCCGCTCAACTTTTGTGTCCTCTCCTCTAGAGAAATAATATAGAAAAAGAATGATGTTGTGTACTATAAAACTGAAAAATTAGCTTACAAACACCTTAGTAAAAAAACAATAATTAAGAAGAAGTTTCAAAAATTTAACAAAATGATTCTTACAAAAGAAAATAAAATAATCATGAATAAACATTGTTGAATTAGTTTTTTATAACCAAATACTAGATTTTCTTTTTAATTATCTAATTTTATAACAAATTTTATAGTAGATTTATGTCTTTTTATTAAAGACAATTTGAAATTTATCATTTGTATTTTCAGAAATATATAATCTAATGATCTATACTACGGATCAACATCATCCCTTTATATATATGTGAAGATCTTTTATTTTCAAATAATGAATCCCTACATAAATTTTGTTTTACATAACGATTCCTTATAACATATGTATAGTGCATTATGATAGTTAGTTTCAATGGTTCGTGGGGTAAAATTTGTGTTCATAATTAATGTTTCGAAATATCAACAAAAACATATTACTATGGAAGATGATTTATAAATATATAAAGATGTGTGTATGAATATTTGACCAAGAGGAATAATATTTAATAATAAAAAAATCAAAAGAGTATGACTTATATTAAAATCTTCAATAAATATAATTTTTAATCAAAATAATTAATAAATTTAAAATAAATAAAAAATAACACATTACATTTAAGTATAAATAAGTATAAATATTAGATTAAGTCAACATGGGATGCTGGATCTTAATTAGAAATTGCTCTCAATCATCATTTGCTAATTCATGGGATTTATAAACTTAGAAATGGCCAACATCAAATTTGAAAACTGTATACATTAAAGTTTTTTTTAAATGTATACATTAAAGTTTTTTTTTCAATATATATCAATTATATATCAATATCTAGTATAAATGAGAATCATATCACTATTATAAATGTGATATCTAGAAATTGCCAACATCAAATTTGAAAAAATGAAAAATTTATATATTACAGTTTTTTTCAATATATATCAAAATATGGTATAAAGGAGAATCATATCAACATTATAAATGTAAATGAGATATTTAAAAAAATATATATATTAAGAAATATTCTAAAATAATATTAGTTTATTTGTTTTCTCAATTTTTATATTAGTTTTAGATATATATTTTAATATATTAAAAACATATATTAAATGATTTTGATTTCCTCTTTTATTCATCATTTACATTTAAAAAAATGTTAATTATCATGTGATGGCCTCCTACTTTAACATAGATGTGTGTTTTCTTTTTTTATTATATATTAAATGGTAAATGAGATCTCCTCTTCTAATCATCTCTTAAAAAATGTTTATTACCATGGAATTGCTCCCCATTAGTCCCTACCTAAAGGTCAAGAGCAAGGACTATAACGATGAGTTCATCACTGACTTGATATTAGTTTAGGGTTGACTTTAAAATTTTTCAAAAATTATAATGTTTAACTTAGGAAGTTTGTATTCATATATTTTAAAATAATATATATATATATATATATGTTAAAATTTTATTGGTTCATAGGTTTAAAGTGTTATTGTCAGCTTCACTTCTTCCAATGTTTTAATTAATATTTAGAGTTGCAGGCTTTCATTTTCCTAGCTCAGGACTCGAGTGTGTATGGTAGGAATTGAGCTACATCCAACTGCCACCACTCTGCTTTGAACCCAGTTCTTACTGCCATCTCATAAATGCCTACTGCTTTGAACAATTTGTTGTGTATCATTCTATGGGTGTGAATCATAGATTGAAGCAATGGCTACACGGTACACCCACCTCCTTCGTACGCAGGATCATAGTTTCATGAGAAAACATGTAAGAATGAAGAAACATTAATTCATATTCTTTCATTTCATGAAGTATGATATTGAAAGTTTAATGAATTGCTCACACAAAAAGAGCCATTCATTTAATTAAACGCTATATCCAAAGTTAGTGAATTTTATTGAGACACTGTGTCATCCATTAAACCCGAAAATGGAAATATCGAAAGGAGGTTTTCGTTAACGAGATGGTTAATTATAATTTGAATTATATTATTCGAAAATTGGTATGACTTCTCTTATCATTTTCAAATGGTGTAAATTTGTGCATTTTGAAAAGAAATGGAATAAATTCTAACATAAACAAAAATTTTGAAAGTAATAATAGATAACAAATTTGTATGGAGGATATCACAATTAAAATAGCAATTATTCACATAAATAATAATATTTTGATTACTAATTCAAATTATATAAAAGCTAACAAGAAAGAAATTTAAATAAAAGTGAATATATATATATATATATATAAACAAAAATAAAAGAATCATTTATGACTTCCTGGACATAGAAATGCTAAATTTTCTGTATAGTGTGAATAAAGTGTCCACAGAAGCCTGAAGAGATTCATGTTGTATCCCCCATACAAAATTATTGCCAGAGGAGGTTATTGCTTGTTGATGAAGTCACTATCTTGCCACCTTTTTCCAGAACACCTTTCAATAAATGAAAACAAGGGTTGGTAGTAAACTTGCAAAGACAAAGACCCAACAATCCAGTTCGTCAACGTTTGTCAAAACAACGATGGAGATAAAGTATGCTTGAAAATAAATGTAAATTTATTGAGCCACTATGTCCAAAGTTTGAAAATAAATGTCGATCTAGATGTTTGGGAACACTTGAGGGTGGTTGAATCTCTGCAGAAACTGACCAGAATAATGATAGTGGCAACAACGAGTTCTCTTGACTTATTGCATGAATAGTCCAGTGTGTTGGCGCCTAGTCATCGTTTCCAGGTCTCATGACTTTAATCTTCATCTCCTTTCTTTCTCGTCCCTTAAGTTTAAAATGTTTAAATTCAACGTAACATAACATTTTATGTATACTCACAATGTCTTTGTAGCATTAATTCTATGTTTTGCTTAAGGAGCTTTTGTATGCAGATATTCTAGTTTATTTCTATGTTTTGCTTAAGGAATGTTTATTTCTTTCCAGTTTGTATGAATCTATTCTTTAAGGGAAGATTTTTTAATTGCTTAAAATTAAATTGTTTAAAAATATTATATGAAAAACTTTACCATTCAATCTCTACTAATATCTTGAAATGAATCATAGATACAAATACACTTAAAATCTATATTTAAGTAGTTAGGGTCATTACCTTGAGAAAAATTGGTCAAGGAAGACTCAATCCTGGTAGGTCTCCTTAGCATCGGTCTTCATCTTCTCATCCTTAGCTCTTGATAGTGTACCATTCAGTTTACTTTTCAGTTGCAAGTCTCAATATTTCACAAAACAGTCCAGAAAATTATTCAGATCAAATGCATGCGTGGATACTCCCCCATATTTTGATGCACCCCTTGAAAAGCCACTACTCTCCCTGAAAAATTAATCAGAGCAACTGCTTGTTTTCTTGTTATGTAAAACTAAATTGATTCATGAAAAAAATATCTGCTATAAACATTTAACACTCTATGGCTTCTATTAGTTGTCTAGACAAAGCAAAATGTTGAGAGAAATTTCAAAACAAGGCTAGATTATGAATGGATCATTGCTCTAAAAGGACCTTCTTTCGACGATTACTTACATCTCCCCATTGGGGTAATGCTACAAATCCGAAGGATTTCTGGCGAAACCCATTGTAAAACCAACAACTCATTTTTGGTAGCAAAAAAAAGTTCCAGGAGGGAAGCACAATAGGGATGGTATTCCTCTTAAGAGGAATTTTGTAAGCTGGATTTTAATACAAAAAATCTCCAAGAAAGGGAAAATGTACTTACATGGAGAATAGATGGTTCAGGGGGAGGGCATCTGACAGGTTGATCCTTGTCCGAGGGCTCTAGAGGATGTTCTACAGGCTTGAATTCCTCTATAGGTTCAACTCCATGGTTATCTGCCAAAGTGGCCAGTGAGTCCTTTCCAGATGGGGTACCTTCCCGCTCATCCTGCAACCAAATATCACAAATTAAAAACAATAAAAAGAACAAAAAAATAATCAAAACACTACTCTCCATCCTAGGTATTGTTGCACAGAAAATTTTAGGGATTAATATTCGTTGTTTAGCTATTTTTTCCAAAATTTTAAAAAAAAATGTTCTGAATTCAAATGAAAACCGACCCAAACTACTATACCATAAAATAAAAATATTTTACTCCAATAAACACCAACTTTTACTATAAAGAGATACAAAATACTAGGCAATTGAGAAACATTTAGATCATTTTTGCCATCATAAAGATTATCTATACAGGTTCTTTAAAAAGGTTTACACTGTTGAAAGGCCATAATCCTGGCACTATTGTGAGTCCTATGATTTAAACTAGTGACCTGCACTGAACCTAAACCCTTTTTCATTAGAAAATTTTGTTATCCCAGTCGTCTCATCTAAAACAAAACCATAAATTCTGATGTAAAAAATTAGGGAAAAAATAACACTAGATAAAATATTGTATTAGACCGCTTGTGTTTAAGGCTTGGTTTGTCATTCATGGAAATTGAACCACTGACCTCCCCTAAACGAGAAAACAAAAGCCTATTTTTTCAGAAGAATAAAGGTTTTCAAATAGACATAAATTTGATTGAAAAAGGATAAGGATACAGATCCACACTCGTGGATAAGGGAGTCCATGACAAACCCCCATGCCCAGTAACAAAGAAAAAATTTGCAGATTCGAAAGCAAAAACAAAAACCAAAAACAAGAAAAATCACCATTTCCTCAAAAACCCAAATGCATATACTTTTTTGGTACGTAAAAAGAAAATGACGAAGTTGACATGGTAGCGTATAATTGAGGCTCGAGGAACATTGGAATAAAAAACCTATTTGTATCGGTCAATCTAAATTCAAGGAAGGAAACCTTTGTGATTAGGAATGGGAAACCAAAGCGTTTTTTGCAGTGCATATGCATATATAGAGTTGTGGTGGAAATTTTCAATTATATTGAATCCAACGTTAACATAATATTATACAAAAAGTTTATATTAATATCCCCCGATGAGTAGGTAGTTATTGCCTACTCGAAATATCATTATTTCCTACTTGAAATATCGAAATATTGTTTACAGATGGCGAGTAGGCAATTATTGTTGTAGACTCTCAGACATATCGACAAGTGAAATTCTTTGTCGAAATTACATTTAGTGTAATCCTAAGCGTAAAGAAACCCCTTCATACAAAAACCAAAAAAAATCCCAACATATATACTGTGATGATAATCTTGATAAGGAGATAATAAGTCAGCTGGGATTGGGCTTCTGTCCTCCTTGAGATGCTATACAATTCAAAGTCATTTGCATTATTGGATGCTAAATAATAATAATAACCGTGTGTCAACGTTTTTTCTAGTGCACCCATACTTTCTAATGTAATCCATGCTGCCTCAAACATTAAATTATTCGGGCCTTAGTGACCAGTAGTTGGCTTGTTGTTGCATCTCGTAATATTGTGGCCATGAGATTGTAATATGTTTTTTTATCAGTCATCCAAATGGTTGCCAACGATGAGCATGTGAATCAAATAACATAACTTCTTAGTTCTACACAACCTAGCACAATATGTTCATTAAATGCAAACCCTAAAACAACTTAATTAGCCTTTCAATATACTTCTCAGATCTAGACAACCTAACACAATATCTTCATTAAATGCAAACCCTGCTACAACTCAATTAGCCATTCAAGATTAACCTAATTGGAATACCATTCTACTATATCCATCCAACATCAAAATAACAAGACCGTGGTAGTGAAATAGCAACATAGCTTTTCAATTCTACACAACAACTTGAAACATGTTGTTCATGAAATAGATGCCCCACCAAGATAATAAAACAAAATACAATTTTCCCTCTACTTAAAAACATAAACGATTGTAAAGTAACACAAAATCAAAACCCTCAAATAGAAGTGATGCAAATTTTAACCCGATACAACCACTTTAATAAATAGTAAAACCTTGGGAGACATTAATAATATGATGTTAAAATATATTTATAGAATTCAGAGTAGAGCTTTAAGGTTTATGCACATCTCTAATTCCAAACACTAGAGCTATAAACTAAAACTATGTCAATATTAATCTACGACTCACCTTGAAAGATGGCCAATGATTCGCAGACCCATTGAGTCTGAGGGATGTTATACATTGTGAGACAAAAGGAGTCTTTAAATTGCCTAAGAAAAAAATTATGAATAAAATCTCTCAAATTCGAACTCCTCCCGTGAAGAACATTCAGTCAGCATTGCAGGAATTCTGCAAATATTGTATAGGGGTTTGGAACAAAAAAATTACATTAAATGGATACCCTACGCGAAACTTCTTTACAATCAAGATTCCATTGTTCGAAAACCCCTGCAATTGCTTTCATATTGAAATGGAAAATCAATGGCAAGTGGCAGATGCATCGTTGTCTTCGTCTTCGTCTCCCCCTCTGTCTCCTTTTCCATCTTCGTCCCCAATGATCTTTTCAGAACAAACCTCGACAACATCTTCATCTAATACAACATTATCCATTGCATGGAAATTAGTTTTGTTGTTAACACAATTATTGTTGTTAGTATTCTTATTAGGGTTAGCAGCACCACACTCCAGATGTTGTAAACACCGCCTCGGGTCCTGCGTTCCCTGCTCCATAAAAAATAGTCGTTCCTTCAACGTGAGGTTCTCTTCTTCCAGGCGGGCTAGCTGGATTTCTTGGTCAATAACCCTAGTTTCTAGCGGATTCGAACCATTGAGCATGGGGGATGACATGTAGGGGTCAAGTACTCATTACATCCTTGCAATAAATGAATAGAGTTGGAAAAATCAATAAGAGATATTGTTTATGCGTGCAACAATTAATGGAGTCTCGACAGAGTGAGTCGTCCTTCAATTTGCTGAGGACCAAGTGTCAACATGCTAGTCCCAATGTTCACCGAGGTTGAGCGGTGTTATAGAGGTAACTTGCAGGATTTGACGTGAAGTCGATTTCACACCATATCAAAAGAAATCGACATTAATTTTCCAGAAGACATGATCATTGTGCATGAGAATGGCGTTGAGATGTGAGCCATCATTTAATTGCACTAATAAGTACTAAACTAAATGAGAATAATTCGTGGCAATTGGAGCAGGTTCTCCCATACCTTGAAAGATCTATAGCGATTCTATTGTGATATGTGGTAGTTGACAGGGGCATTGAAAATTTCTAGGCTACCAAAATGCATCGAATTATTTCCCACTCAACCTTCGATACTGGTAATTGACAGGTGCCTTGAGAATTTCAAGGCCACCGAAATTCATCAAATTATTACCCAACTTGTGACTCTCACAAACGGAGAGGAGGGAAGCACAAGGTGAGTGCTATATTAATCAGCAAAAGGAAGTAAAATTATCGAGACTACAAGATACAATGAGGTGAGTTTTAGTTTACAACGAAATGCATTTCCCATGTCGAGGCGAGACGAGTATCCCTGTATTTTTTTATTACCACTCTGTGCTAGTATAATCAACCAGTCTTGTATACTAACCCATGAATGAAGCTCCTCTGTTTTAAATGATCATTCACGCTCCCTTCAATTTTAATTTCGAAACTTTTTGGAAAGCTACAAAAAAAATTATGAGAATGTTTTTTCTTTTTCTAAATATAGTAAAATACGACATACTATCTAACTTTTTGTATGTTTCAATCATTACAGAAATGGATGGGAACAAAATCACTCAAGCTCGAAGTGTTGGAGATAAAATTATGGAGTTTATGGCTATAGAAATATCTCGGCTTTTAGTGACCATTCTATATATCAGACGATTAACAATATTGTAAATGGGATGACACAACCACAGTACGAGATAAAACCGATGAAAGCAAGATAAATACAGGAAGTTACATGTCATTAGATATTTTAGATAAGGAAGTGGACAGTAGTGCGATTGGAATAATTTTTAGCCCACTGTGGAGCCTCTAGACGCTTAGATTTCCACTGATAATTAATGGAGCTTAGAAAATTGATTAAAAATGTGTGCAATAAAGAATCGTTCACTCGAACGTGCCCATCAGTGGGAGTACGTGCCTAATGTAATATTGAATCACATTTATTTAATTTATTTAATAAAGAATCATTCACTCTAGATGTTGTAAACAACGCCTCAGGCATTTCCCGCTCCATAAAAAACAATTGTTCCTTCAACGTGAGGTTCTCTTCTTCCAGACGGGCTAGCTGGATTTCCTGGTCAATAACCCTTTGTAATTAATGTAATTAATCAAGATAGTCCAGAGGATGATCAATTATAATGTGATTAATCAAGATAGTCAAGAGGATGATAAATTGAAGCTTGATTTATGTCTAGTTAGTACTATTTAACACTGGCAATGTACCCAGTTCCATGAGGATTTAGTTCCATTCAGCTTAAGGTTCATTATACATTTTGAATAACAAACAACCCTCAATTATTATATTTTGACAAAAAAAAATCATTCATTCCTTGTGCATTTAGTTGTATTAAGCTTCATTGTTCAATATGTATTTCCCAACTAACTCGATAGGGACTGCGTTGCCATGCAACCTTTGTTTATTTAACGTGATGTATATATTCATTTCACCTACATATTATATTAAATTTGCAAGTTGGTTTTATGTAGAGACTGTTAAGTGTGATATGGTTGGTTAATCAAGTCATATTATTTGATGTTTTATAGGTATTTTTATTTACTAAGTATTACATTCTTTTGTCAATTTTTTTTTAGGTATTTCACTTAGTTTTAATATATAATTAGTTGTTTTTCAAGATGATTATTTTTTTTGTTTTTAATTTTTAATTTATAAAGGTTATAAGTGACATAAAGCTCCTTAATATTCACTTTCTTGTAGAGATCCTTAAAACCACAAGACTTATATTGAAAAACATTATAAAATATAAGATTTTTAATCTTCTTTCTTGTCCAATTATTAATTAAAAAACTTAACTCAACATATTATCATAATAAAAACCCATTTACCTTACCTCCTTCACATGTTTATCATTATGCCTACCATCCAAATAACCCATATGTAAATATAGGAGATCCCCTTCTAAATAGATATCCCATGTTGATTATGTAATTTCCACTACCAACTACTAAGGTCAAGACAACCACCACACATCCTATAAATAAGCAATCATGATCATGTAATCTGATCAATCTAAGGATGCAAATTTTATTTATTTCCTCTCATCACTTGTTGAGATGATCATGCATTCAACACTCCCTTTGTAAGTTTAAGTTTGTATGTGCACATGTTTGTCTCTACATGATGTTTTTGGAGTTTAAATGCAAATGCTCCTTGTTTTTTGTAAATAGAACAAGGAGCATTTGTATTTAAACAAATGCTTTATGACGTAATGAGTGTTAGTGCATGCTTCTTTAAGATAATCATAATTATATTTAAATTTTTCATCAACAAATCCTTAGAAGTGTATATTTGGACGATAGGGGTTTTCTATGGATACCTATATAAACATCTAGTGAATTTGTGATGCATATTATATAGATGTTGCCTGATATGGACCTTTAAATCCGTAGAAATGATAAATTCTTACAATAAATCCTGGAGACTTTATGGGAACATCATCTCAAAGGTTGGAATGAGGGTAGACCCAAAAGCACTGAGAATTGTGAGAGCCTTGCAACCTCGTACAAATCTCTCTCACAATTGAGTCTTCCTCAAACTCAAAAGGTATTATAGAAAGTTTGCCACAATTGCCTATGGAAATGTTGAAAAAAGAAACTATATTTGTTTTAGACACAAGAATATTAAGACATCTTTGAGTGGTTGAAAGATAAGCTTATAAACACAATAACGCTAAGATTATAAATTAGGACAAACCATTCATATATGTGTATTAATACTTATGTCCAACTATTAATAAAGCATGTAATCTAATTTTTATTTTATTAATCATTTGATTGTGTTTGTTTGTTAGTAGAAACTTATTATATGCACATTCCAACAACAAATACAAACTCATTATATGCACATACCAACAACAAATACAAACATACTTGAGATCTCGTCAAATCCAAAACAGAAGCCACATCTGATGGGAAAATATTCATATCAAAGGCAGGTTTCGATCCTGGGACCTCTGGATTGTTGCATTCATGTATTGGTTCTATGGTGTAGTGGTTAGCACTCTGGACTTTGAATCCAGCGACCTGGGTTCGAATCCCGGTAGGACCTTTTCATTGATTTTATTCACCCGACAATCTTTGATTATTATCTCTGATCATTTGCCAAATCCAAAATTTTCAAGAAGCAAAGCGATTCGGGGATAAATCATCCAAAAGTTGAAGCCACATCTGATGGAGAGATTCATATCAGAGCCAGGTTTCGATCCTGGGACCTGTGGGTTATGGGCCCACCACGCTTCCGCTGCGCCACTCTGATGGCGTATGGATATGGAAAGAAGGCAAGATGAAACAAAACTAAAGAGTGTCGGTCACTTTTTATCATTAACTGTAGATAGTGATAAATACCTGATGATTTAAATGGTTTAAGCGTGGCATCTTCGTTGTCGTCTAATACGGTTAGAATGCCTGGTTTTCACCCAGGCGACCCGGGTTCAAATCCCGGCAACAGAAAACTGTATCTCATTGCTTCGCATTCATTTTCCGGCAACAAAACTGAACTTTTTATTAGTCTTTCGCTTTCTGAACTTGGAGTGATGGGAATCATCCATCCTGACCGTAATAATAATCCGAAAATTGAAATTGGAATTAGAAATGTAATAATAATCCGAAAATTGAAATTGGAATTAGAAATAACAATTACAGTAACAACACGGTGAGAAAATATTTTTTCCTTGGCGATTCGATTACAGGTTTGTATCCATGACAATAATAATAATCCGAGAATTAAAATTGAAATTACAAATAATAGTTACAGTAACAACAGGGTGAGAAAATGTGTTTCTTTTTGGAAGTTACCGGTTTGCATCTAGAGAAGAAAAGGTATGTACATTTGATGTTTGGCTATATGTAACGTTAAATTAAATTATTATTACTATTATTAAAGAAAGTTTATTTTCTCCCACACTTTAACAAAAAGCAAGGATGAAGTAAAGCTTACAATACTAGTGTTATGTGAATCATTGTATCATCCCTCCTAAGATATCTAGAAATAGTACATCTTCAAAACCACATGCTTAGGAACCCTTGGACTTATATGGAAAGCTATTCCAAGTTGTTTAGTGAAATTGGATGCTATTATCTATCATATTTTTGTCCTTTAATCTTCTAGAATCTACACGTATAATATGACCTAAATGTATCTCAAGGATAAAATGGATTCCTTTACAATTGTAAATATGTTATCATCCTATCTATTCCAATTGGTTCTTTTAAATGGTTTGTTTTTTCTCTTATTTTATGGGTAAATGACAAAGATTGAACCCATGCGTGGCGGATTCACAATCCATTTCCTTCGTCCACTTAGCTGCGTCCACCCTAAAAAAGCAAACCAATTGTCTCTATCTACAGTCGTTTCCTTCGAGAATAAGGAAATTTATAGGTCTTCAGGAGAAGGCGTGCCTCCTTGAGAGGTCGCAGTGACTAGGCCTAAGCGAACATTTACCAAAAACTCCTCTTTCTTTCCAAGAAAGTGAGGTAGCTGACAATTTTAAGGTATGCCTCCCAAAGTGGATGGGAAGAGCTACAACTTCTCTCTATCGAAGTGATTTTTCACTGCTCTTTCAAACCTTTGTTGGTGTTTCATGGGAATTCATTATCTTGAAATCATTTCATCCCTAATCACATTAGAGAGTGTGTAACTTATTTGACTTCACCACCTTCGTGTTTAACTACTACAACTATTGAGTAGTTGCAACTTATGGCAATTCATTGGCTTGGTCTTATGGGGTTTTTCCATGCTTTTATTATGTATTATTCATAATTTAGATCAGATAGATCCTTTTGAAAAAAGCATATTGAAGCTTATGCAACTATTGTTACCATATTTCCATGGCAATGTCCAAGTCTCCACTTGAAGGAGTTAGCATATATATGTGAGATTCCTTTGTCATTAGGATCCATCATCTCATCATTACAATATATACAAACTATTCACATCATATGTATATCCCTTTGTTGCATATTCATAATCAATTATGTTAGTAGCCCCATCTTCACAAGGCTTGAACTCAGTGTTCAAAGGAATCACAAGTTTTATGGTATTTTAATGGAAAACCATGACCAAGTTAGCCCATGCAAATTGTAGTTCATCCAAGGTCTCCCAAAAATAAACTTATATTGTGTTTTATCTATTTGCAAGAATAGGAGCTCAAAAGTACATAATATCTTGATGCCAAAACATTCAATATGGACTTTTTGTAATCTACTTGATTACTTCTAGGGAAGAATGTATACTGATCTGTCACTTTTATATATGTATCAAATTGTGTTAAGGTCTTCCCAACTCTTTCCAGTAAGGACTCAACATGATGCTTTCTTTGGCATTATGATTGAGAGTTGCATTCTTTGGAAATTTATCCCTCATGTGAATATGGGCTTGAAAGTATTTGTCAATGAAAGCATTGATTCTTTGTAGTTTGACAAATCTTTGAATGTCATCTTCATCGTCAAAATTTTATCAAGGATTTGATGATGTCATGCATGTAACATCCCCACTATAATCTCCAATTTAATTAATGCATAATATAAATATGAAATGTGGCTATGACCAAGTGATGTATAATGCAAATTGTATTTATGTTTTTAAATAAATAAAATGTGATACCAACTATAGGGGGACATGGACATAGATGAAAGCTAAGTTTTCCACAAGAGAGAGGAGTGTCTAAGAGGGTTCCAAGGGGAAATTAAGTATGAATATTAATTCAACCCAGATTTCTGAATTTTATTATCATTTAGGACAACCTTCTTTTTTTTGGTTGAGAGTACAAGTCCAATCATCAAACTCATGTAAGAGGGTGGGTGTAGAAATTCACAACCCATAGTTATTGGTGAGCATGGGGTTGAAGTGCAATCAACATTTGATAGAGTGAGTAGTCAACTGACTTGGGGAGAAACAAAATTTGTATGGCCAAAGAGGGAAGCTTTTATAGTCAGTTTTTTGCATGAACAATAAGCAAAGAACATGGAAGAAGAACACTGGAGCTAGAGCAATAAGGTTGGGTGAATTTATGGAGCTAAATACTGGAGAAGTGAGTAGTCATACCTGTAGAAGAACTAGGTTGTTATTCCCAAAGAGTGAACTCCTATATGAGTTGCATTGTAACAACAAGTCGATGTTGTTTTTCCCTGGTAGTTTTCCTAGCAGTGAGTTCCCTGGAGTTCCTAATAGTGATATTCTTGGTTACATGTGCTAGAGAGAACCTGATTAATGAATGGGATGCCTGATGGATTGAGAGAAGTGAATAGATACATTCCTTGGGTTGGGAAAGTCAAGAGTAAGAGAGTTAGATGAAATTCATGATAGCTATAGGTGGATTCCAGTGGGTTGTGGGATATTTGAGCTATGAGTGCACTGTGAGAGACACCCTCTTTTATGGATTCCTAGCCCCAAATTGGGGGTAACTTGTTGTTGTGATCTTGAATAAAAATTCTATGGTTGGGTGAAATGCTCATCCCAAGCAGCTTGTTGCACAATTATTTTCAAAGATAAGTGTTTTTATATGTTTTATGTGTTACTCTTATGATTTTAATTGTTGTGCATTTTACTCTGTGAATGATCCAGATTATTTTTTAGGAACAAAATAAAGGCAGAAATATAACATAGATATAACAAAGAAATACATAGAGATATGGAAAGGAACACAGTAATACAATAAAGCTCAGATTCTATTAATGATTGTCTAAAATACAAAACACTGTAAATGCAAAAGCACACAAGCTAGCTAGAATGGTGGTAGCTTATCTCTGAGAAGAGATGTGTCGGCTACGATCACTCGCAAGAAGCTAATGAAAATGAGGCTCCAAAGACATTTTTAACATAAAGAATAAATGAAAAAACCCTAAACATAAAAAAACCTAACCCTAGGAGATGAAGCGCCAAAAGTCATGTGGGCCCTGATGAAGAAAGTTGGTACATCAACTTCTCAGGTTCATAACTTTTTCATACATTCTCCATTTTAGGCGCATGATAGATCGTTGGAAAGAACTATCCAAGGAATACACATGTTTCCATCACAATTTGGATAAATCCTGTAATGTGTCAATGTCTCGCCTAAAAAATGTTGTTTAAGGCCTCAAAATAGCCCCAGAATTTTAGGACCCGAAAAACTACCAAAATGGAAATTGGTCTTTGAGCCAGTGGAATAGGTGGGTGGCCACCGATATCCAACTAGATTATTCCTCCCCCCTTAATAATAAATGGTATCCATTGCATCAAGTTCCTACTTTAGATGCAAAAACTTATGTTGAATTTGACCCCTGGTGAGCCACTTTCCCTGATGAAGAAACTTCCCTTCTTTGACAACCTGATAGAGTTTGATAGTCTATTGGTAGGTGTACTTTGTATTGGTGTCCATGATATGATCAATTGTCGTCTATTTGATGCAGGAAGGATTGATTTATGTAGGGGCCAACTGTTTGACCGCATTCGAAGTGTCTAGAAGAGGTGGAAAATATGGTCGAAGCAGTTCCACATTAAATATTGGGTGCAAGCCAAGGAAAGGAGGAATACGTAATTCAAAAGCATTCTCTCCCACAACCTTGGTGATGGTGTAAGGCCCATATCATAGTGGGTGCAACTTCCAGTGGGGTCCTATGAGGCGCTCTTTCTACAAATGAAACCAGACGTTATCTCCCACTTAAAATTTGTGTGGTACCTGATGTTTATCATGGTGTTGCTTGTACTTGGCATTAGCTTTTTGCACAATATCATGGACTTATTGTTGGATGTGTTGGATGTGCTCAACAAATTTGGTTTCCTGATAAACCTCAGTCTGGGCATGGGAGGACTCTTCTTGTGCAACTACAATGGGTAGAGCTACATCAATGGACCAATGGTTGGAACCCCAAACACACCTGAAAAAGGTTGTGGCCAATAAAGTTGTGGAGGGATTTGTTGTAGCTATGTTGAACATAAGGAAGGATTTCATCCCATGTTCATGGATGTTTGGAATTATACATCCTCAAGATATGAACAATAATATTGTTGACTACCTTTGTTTTTGCATCAGTCCGTGGGTGGAAGGAAGTCGATTTGGTCAACTTGGTGTCCATCATCAGCCATAGGCTAGACCAAAAAGCGCTCACGAACCTATTGTCTCGATCAGAGATAATAGTTTGTGGGAGCCCAAAATGAACCCAAACATGTGTGAATAAGAGTTTGACGGTGACCTCGGCTGTGATTCTCTTCTTTCAAGGTGCCAAAATTTCCATCTTAGAGAATCGATCGACAACCACGAAGACACAATCATTCCCATGCTTGGTTGAAGGCAGACCAAACATGTAGTCCATGGAGATTGGCTCCCAAGGCCTATTCGGAGTAGGAAGAGGGGTGTATAGCCCCTGTTTCTTGATGGTGGGCTTGGAAATGGCACAAGCAGTGTAGGATCTGATGTACTTGCGAACATCTAGTAGAAGCTTTGACCAATAAAAATGATTTTGTAGTACTTCCACTGTCTTTTCTACACCAAAATTTCCTACTTCCCGATTGTAATGATATTCCCAGATCATCTTGGCATGCTCGCTTGAAGGAACACAAAGATGGCTCAATCGACATAAAAAACCATCCTGGAGATGAAAGTCAAGAACTATTTTTCCTGTACTCAATTTATGATAGGCAGTAGAAAAGTCAAAGTCATTATTATATAATTGTGGCCATCTGAATGTCTCATGTCCATAGGAGTTAAGAACTATGGTTAGCACTGCCATCGGGGGGAAGACTGAGGCAATCTGTGACATGGTTGGTTCGACCCTTCTTATACTTGATATTCAAGTGGAATTGTTGCAGGTATGTGAAACACTTTTGATGGTGGTCATTCTATAACTTTCCTTTTGTCTACATGAATCGCAGAGGCCCGTGATCAATGTGGATGATGATTTCCTTCCCCAAAATGTAATGCTTCCACTATCGACATGACTACATAATGGAGTACAACTCTTTGTCATATGTGGGGTATCTATGAACAACACCATATAAATTTTCATTGTGATAGGATACCATATGCCCCTATTGAGTGAGGACTGGATCGATAGCATAATCTGAAGCATCTGTCTCAATCTCAAATGGTTGTTGCAGGTATGGCAGAATGAGGACTGGAGCTGAGCAGAGTAGAAATTTCAAATCCTCAACTGCTTTTTGTTGGGGTGTGAACCACACAAATTTGGCCTTCGCGCCACCTTTGGTCACCTAGATTAGGGCCCAAGCGATATGAAAGAACCCCAACACAAACCGTCGATAAAATTTTGTGAGGCCCAAGAAGCTGCGAAGCTTGGTCATTGTCTTCGGGGCCGACCAATCACAGATGACTTGGATCTTGGATGGATACACATGTACACCTTGCTCATCCACAATGTATCCCAAATATTGGATTCGATGCATGCCGAAGGGACACTTCTCCAAATTGGCATACAACTTGTGTTGTTGCAGGGTTCCCAATACCTGATGAATATGCTCCAAATGTTCCTCCCAAGTTTTGTTGAAGATGAGGATGTCATCCAAATACACAACCACAAAAGAGTTTGTGAATGGTCATAACATATCATCCATCATCTACATAAATTTTCTCGGGGCATTAGTCAAGCCGAAAGGCATGACCAACCACTCAAAGAGGCCTTCTTTAGACTTGAAGGTTCTCTTCCACACATCATTTTTCTCAATCAACACCTGGTGGTAGCCTGACTTAAGATCAATATTGATGAAAAACTTAGCTCCCTTCAGCTGATCGAGAAGATCATCAATCCAGGGAATTGGGTACTGGTTCTTAAATATGATCTTGTTCAGGGCTTTGTAATCAATACAAAATCTCCATGTGCCATCCTTCTTCTGTACCAGGACAATTGGGCTCCCACAAGGTGAATATCTTGGTATGATGTGGCCCTTCATAATTAGCTATTGGATATGGCATTTGATTTCTTCATTCTCCATAACAAAACGCTTGTATACAGGGTCGTTAGGAAGAGGAGCATCGAGTTTCAAATCAATGGAGTGCTTTACCTCACAACACACAAGAACCCCAATAGGAGAGGCAAATATTTATTTGTACTCCTCTACTATTCTGTCCACCTATTGCTGCTGGGTAGAGAGACCTTGTGCAGAGGTTTTGGTAGTTGTAGTGACCTTTCATTCACCTCCAGATCGAACCATATAGAGGAAAAATATCTCGGTCTGAGAGACCACCTTTCTGCATTGCTTCGCAAATATCAAAGAGATCAAAGTGTTTGGGATTGCCTCAGGTACCCTGTGGAGTTGATCTTCCAAAGTAATAATGACACTAGGGGGCCTAGATTCATAAACAACTTGACGCTTCCACATATATGGTTGTCCTAGTAAAAAATCACAACCTTCAAGGGGGGAAACATCACACAATACCTTATCTTTGAAGGGTTTGATGTCGTAGTGCAGGCGACATTTTTGGCTGACGCGGATGTCTCGTCCCTGGTTGAGCCAACTGATGGTGTATGGATGAGGATGCAATGTTGTTGTCAAGTTCAACCTCTTTACAACCTATGTTGAGATAAAAAAAAATTGGCTACCACTTTCAACAATGAAATGGAGTGGGGTTCCCTTCACCCACATTTGTGAGTGGAAAAGGTGCTCCCCTTCTTGAGGATCCTCCGATTCCTCTGTTTGGAATTTTCTGGTAGAGATAGTGACATTGGGTTCTTCATCAATGATCCATCTTCCATTTTCTAGTTCTGAATCAGATTTTGAGTCAACATCTGACCCTGGGATTTTGTCCCAGTTAAAAAATATTGTTTGGAGCGACATTCATCAGTATTGTGCCAAGCAATTTTGTGGAACTTGCACCATTTTCTAGTTTCCTTCGACTTCCCAATTCCTTTCTTTGTTGGTGGCTTGGGTTGGTTATCCTGGGGTTGGGAATCCTTGATCTATCCTTTGTATTGGGAGTTAGGGCCACCCTTACCATACTTTGACTATTGCAGATTTGTGGACCCAAAATCCTGCTTGTTCTTCTCCTTGAACTTCTGCTTGATTTTGACAACATATCGGTAAGCAGATCCCAATGACGAGATGTCCATAAGCTCCATTTCGGTTTGGATGTAACTATATAGAGCCCCATGGTATTTTAGGACCAGATGCCACTCAGAGTCTTTGATACCCAACTGGGTGTGCAAGGTATGGAAAGTATTGGTGAACTTTGCCATTGTTTGGCCCCTCTCTTGGCACAGTGTGGTCCATATTGTGTATTGGTCATCATAAATTCCAACAGGGTAATATTCTTCCTTGACGAATCAACAAAATCTGTCCATGTGGGTCTTGGCCCAAAAATTACAGACTCATCCTTGACATGTTGCTCACAATAAGTCTCCCACCAATCTATGACATGGGGAAGGGAATTAAGGAGCGTGAAGGTGATCTTTTCACTGTTGGAAAAATTGTGGAAAGAGAAATAACCCTCTAGCAAATTTAACCATTTTTCCAAAGCATCGACGTCTATCTGGAATTCAAATAAAGAAATATCAAATTCAACTTGTACCTTGAAGGGTGTCACACCTCCGAAGTGACTGTTGGTTGAAGGTTCCTTCATTGTTGTCGACAACCGTTGAAGGATCTGGGTGAAATTATCCATCATCTCATTCCTCTATCGTATGAGGGCTTCCTCGAGCAACCATTTGAAAGGATCTCCTATCCCATTGTCCCTATTTTATTCTGCCATGGAATGTTGCTTGGGAATGTAAGAGCAATTTTTCTCAAGAGAAACAATCTCGAGACCTAACTCTCTATACCCTGACCTCGTCGGTGACATGCACTAAGAATGACAAGGAGAAGACCACTATGATATCACTGCTTCAGATTATTTTTGAGGAACGATATTAAAGAAGAAATATATCAAAGATATAACAAATAAATACATAGATATATGGCAAGGAACAAAATAATAAAGTAAAGATCATATTCTTTTTATGACTGTCTGAAATACAAAAGACTATAAATGCAAAAACATACAAGCTAGCTAGAATGGTGGTAGCTTATCTCTAAGAAGAGATGTGTCGACTACGCTCATTTGCCAGAAGCTTATTACAATGAAGATCCAAAGGCATTTTTAACATAAAGAATAAATGAGAAAACCCTAAACATAAAAAAAACCTAACCCTAGGAGATGAAGCGCCAAAAGTCATGTGGGCCCCGATGGGGTAAGTTGGTACATTAACTTCCCAGGGTCGTAAATTTTTCATACGATCTTCATTTTAGGTGCACGATAGCTCGTTGGAAAGAACTATCCGAGGACTACACAGTTTTATCACATTATGGATAAATCCTACGATGTGGCAGTTTTGCACCCAAAAAACGTTGTTTAGGACCTCAAAACGACCCTGGAAGTTTAGGACCCGGAAAACTATAGAAAAACTGCCAAAATGGAAAATGGTCTTTGAGTCAGTGGAATAGGTGGGTGGCCATCAATATCCACCCGGATCAGTGAATGTGAATGATTTATACGTTTTTGTAGATGTGTTTATTTGTTGCATTCATTTCATTTCAGCCTATTGTATCTACATATCATTATGGGTATCTAAAAATGGTTAAATCTGTGTTTAATTTGTAGCTGGTAAGCTACATGAATTTAATCAAAAAAAATAAATTGAATTTATGTGTATTTCCACAAGTAATTTTCCTTGGTTAAGATGGGGGACATTACAGATTGGTATCAGAGAAAAAATGTTCAACACTAAGCTTGTATGGGCCAAGAGCCAACACAATTTTTTGCAGAGGTTCACTCATGATGAATTTGGGGGAAGTTGTGAAATCAAAGTGAAAATCCCCAAATTATGAGTAGATGCAAGTTTTATTCGTCACAAAACAGTCAATGAGAGGATCAATGGTGTCGGTTTGTAGGTTGTATAATTAATATTGGCTTGGCAGGTCGAGTTTCAAATTTTAATGGTGACTAAAGAGTTGAGGAATAGATACCTAGGATAGTTGAGGAATAGATACCCAGGATCACATTCAACTTGGAGATTGAAGACCAAGATTAATTCTGGAGTGAGTAAAAGTTCCAAGTCATCGATGGAAAAATTAGAGATAAGTGTCAAGGGTGATCCTGACCATTCATTGGATAGCGAGATTAAACCACGATCGTTGATCAAGGATCATCAATTAGGATGACCAAGCTCCACGGTAGTTAGACGGGAGGAAGGCATGTAGGTGGGGGAAGGTCTGCATAAGGGTTTTTGCAAAGGCTTGCAGGATGTAGGTTTGAGGGGTAAAATTATTAGCGAAGTCCATGGGATGGAGTTCGATTGGTTCACAAGTCACAGGCTACAGAAGAACTGAGAAGTCAACAAAGTGTGAATTGCTGGAAAAATTCCATACACAAGCCGAGGAGTGATATGGATTCTTTATGCATGGAAGATCATATATAAACTATTACATTTATCGGGCCTAGAGGTTGGTTAAATAATGTGCAATTTAGGAACCCACATAGGTCTGGATCGTTGATCTGTCATATGTTCTTGTTGCCACAAGAGGGGCAAGTGCAGAGGAGAGTGTCATGTCATCTTGTTGAGTCAATGTGTCACATTAGCAATATTAGGTGTATCAAAAGCTACCACAGGGTTGGTGACACGTAGAGGGGGACAAGTTTCCTCTGGTGGTAGAGTCAGGATAAGCCAGTGAATATTATTGGGTGAACATCTCTGAAATCCTTGGATATTTGGATCATTTATCATGGATGATCTGATCTGTCTGATCTCGCGACAGGCTGGTTGTCACGGCTAGCCGGTTATCGCGGAGGGGGGGTGGGTTTCGTGTGTAAGAAATTTGGCAGTATGCAGATTTGATCCCGACCTCAGAGCTATAGGTCACAGTGTTGTAGAAGGAAAATTATTTGCAAGCCATACAAAGATGCGGGCCATAGTGATGTGGGAAGGAGATTGTCTGCAAGCCTTGTGGAGTTGTGGATGGAGAGGAGACAAAGTGTTAATGTTTATGCCATTATTATAGTTCTTTGCATTTCAATAGATAAGAGCATCATAAGAACAAGATCACTAAGAAATACACATTCACAAGAGACACAACATTTATCCTGGGAAACCCTATAGGGGAAGAAAACCCAGCAAAAACTTCCTTATCATAAATTGCCAATACAATCTTCAAGAGATAACTCAAACCAATACAGATATTCCTCTCCAAAAGATGTGCCACTCTTCTTCTCCTCTCTCCAACTGGTAATTGCAGCTTGCCTCATAAGAGAATGAGCAAGTGAGTTGTGTGTTAGAAGTGAGGTGCTAGCCTCTTATTTATACAAGACTGGCATGTGTGAGAGGGGTTTTACTGGTAGGGCCGACCTCTCACTCTGGGTGGGTAAACCCACCTTTAATTAATTCCGGGTCTTCAATAATAACTGTTGGGGCCGACTTCTTAGTTTTCCCTTTATAATTGTCCGATGAGCAATCCACAAAAGGGGATTTGGTCCTTATACAATTACCGACATGATTAATCCACAATGGGGATTAATCCTAATAATAAAATAACAATAATAA
>SNQJ01S0053838.1:53791-76040 GCA_010110895.2 Picea sitchensis
TTCAAAGGTTGACTGGTGGGACATGGAAGTTGAATTAGTTGTAACTAAGTGACTTGAATTTGTAACAGAATTATAAGTGTAGTTATGTGAGTTGTGAAGTAGTTTAACTCAGTTAAGTGAGTTAAGCTCAGTTGCACTAGTTGTCACTGAACTTACACTAGTGAGAGTTCAATGAGATAATTATTAATTAATTCACAATCAGTGATCTCACATGCAACTGAATATTTACCAATGTTAACTACATGCATGTCAGATCTAGTGGAGACCCAGTTGAGATAACAGGTGAAAGGGACAGTTTGGCTATCAGTTGTGATTTGAGTCAAGTGCACTCATGAAATCACACACAGAGTGGATGTTCCCATGAGAAATGCACAGCCTAGGCAAGAGGAATTTGAATTCATTTGCAGGTTTTCCATTAGCAGGGATTGCACAAAGGAGGCAGGATGTCTAGAGGCAGAGAATTGGCACATGTATTTGTTGATTTTTGTATGACAGTGTGAGATGATTGTATTGTACTGAGAGCTCTTGGATTAGAGTTTTGTATGAGATTGTTTCATGATCCATGATATACATAATATATGATAGTGGGGTTTTCAGCTTTATGCTTTCCCGAAAAAACATTTGTGTTATGTGCGATTGATCTTTCTTCTTGATATTGCAATTGGTGATCCTGTTTTAAATTCCGCAAGAATATTTGTAGAAGTGATTTTGTATTTAACAGTGGCATATAATTGTTAGATCAAGAGAATCTAGGCAATACATAATTTGTATTGAAATTTCTACATCTAGAGTGCCAAAAAGTGAAAACAAAGCACAAACATATAGCTAGTTTTTTACAACCATTTCCCATTCTATAATGGAAGTGGGAATTTGTTACGGTGGATTTTATTACCAAGCTTCCCAGAACAATGAAGAAACATGATTACATCATGGTGGTGGTGGACATATTGACTAAAGATGCACATTTTATTCTCATGAAAACTACAGACAAGGAAACAAACATTGCAGAGATCTACATGAAGCAAGTCGTCAGGCTACATGGCGTGCCTACGGCAATAGTTTCACACAAAGACCCAAAGTTTACTTCCAATTTTTGGAAGGGTTTGTGCAAGGGTTTTGGGATAAATCTAAATATCAGTACAATGTATCACCCAAAATATAATGGAAAAATAGAGAGGACCAACAAAATCATTGAAGACATGCTCATAATGTATGTGATGGACCAACCATCCAAGTGGGAAGATTATATCCACTTAGTTGAATTTTCCTACAATAATCGGTATCAGGCCTCATTGAAAATGATTCCATTTGAAGTGTTGTATGGAAAGAAGTGTAACAAACTAGTGAGTTGGGATAATCCAACAAACAAAGTTGTCATTGGACCAGATTTATTGAAGGAAATGGAAGATGAGATGGTGAAAATAGGCCATAATTTAAAGGTTTCCCATGACAGGAAAATTTTTTATGCAGACAAGAACAAAGTTTTTAGATATTTTAAAGTGGGTGATCATGTATTTTTTAAAGTGAAATCGAAGAGAAGTTCTCTACAATTGGGTTGTTGCCAAAAATTGGCAGCAAGACATTGTGGACCTTTTGAAATATTAGAGAAGATAGGGCTAGTTTCATACATGATAGAATTTGCGGCATCCATGAGAGTGCATAATGTGTTTCACGTGTCATTATTAAAGAAATATGTTCCTAACCCTAACCACATAATTGATTGGTCTGTGATCCAAGTGGAACATGAAGGAGACTTCTAGGTGGATCCAGTGTGTATTTTGGACTGGAAAATCAAAGTGCTAAAAAAAGTTGTGGGTTGGTAAAGGTTTAGTGGACATGTTACGGTCGTGAAGACGCAACATGGGTGCATGGAACAACCATGCAAGAGGAATACCCACAATGTTTTGTTAATTTTAAAGGAAATTGAATGCAAGACTCCATTATGGGTAGCTAGAGTTCCAGAACCCATCTCAGAGTTCTCGTTCACATGGATATGAAACCCTAATAAGTGAATAGTACAACTCTATGGACTGAGGGCAATGAAGGGGGCAAATTCCTTGGGTCAACAGGTTGAGAGGAAACACACGATTTTGGTTAAGACTGCTATTGAAGGGTAAAAATTGCAGAATTTTGGTTTCTTTTCTAAATATTGTGATATAAATTGTATGTATATTTTGGCATTGTGTTGTGCACCGAGGATGGTGCACAATTTTTGGGAAGGGGGAATGTAACATCCTCACTATAATCCCCAGTTTAATTAATGCATAGTGTAGATATGAAATGTGGCTATGACCAAGCAATGTAATACATAATTTATATTTATTTATGTTTTTAAATAAATAAAATGTGATAGTAGTTGTTGGGGGACATGGATAGAGGTGGGGGCTAATATTTCCATAAGAGAGAGGAGTGTATAAGAGGGGTCCAAGGGGAAATTAATTATGGGTATTAATTCAACCCATATTTCTGAATTTTATTATCATTTGGGGCAACCTTCTATTTTTTGGTTGAGTGTATGAGAGCCCAATCATTAAACTCATGTAAGAGGGTGGGTGTAAAAATCCACATCCCATAGTTATTGGGGAGAATGGGGATGAAGTACAATAAAAACTAGGTAGAGTGAGCAGTCAATTGGCTTGGGGGAAAAGCAAATTTGTATGGCCAAAGAGTGTAGTTTCTACAGTCATGTTTTTGCATGAACAACAAGCAGAGAAAAAGGAAGAAGAGCATTGGAGTTGGATCATGAAGGTTGGGTGAATTTTTGGAGCATTTTTGGAGCTAAAGACTAAAGAAGCAAGTTGTCAATATTGAGGAAGAACCAGGTTGTTAGGCCTGTAGAGTGAACTACTGTGTGAGTTGCACTGTAACAACAAGTCATTGTTGTTGTTTCCTAGTAGTTTTCCTAGAAGTGAGTTCCCTGGAGTTCCCATTAGTGAGATTCTTGGATACTCGTGCCAGATTGTTGGCACCAGAAGTTTTGGGTTCATTTTGTCTCTGCACACAAACTACTTTGTGCGCACTCATTTCGAGTTTTGTGCACTCCTAACCTAATGCATGAAGAATGAAAATAAGTGCACACCAGACTAAGTTTTGAGATTGTGCATTAAGCTTGAAATCTACCAAGAGCACGCTGGTCTGGGTTTTTGACAGTTACGATGGAAATCAAGAATATGCACGTCAGAATCAAGAAAAGAATCACCATGAAATATTCTCCAATGATTAATTCCAGTAGCACAAGGGAAAATGGCACTGACAAAAGGTAAGTTGGCAAGGCTGTTAATATTTCCTTGATACTTGAAAGCTACATGGGCTGCAGGCAAGGGCCAAAAGCATGTGAGGTAGTTTTATTAGTAGAACAAGTGGAACAGATAAGAAAGAGACAAAGCTCTCGAGCATGGAAATCTAAAGGAATCAAGGAAATCATAAATATATTTAGATGGTTAGATGAGATCCATTGAGTTGTTGGTATCGAGCTCACTATGATCCTATTGTAATGTTGTAATGCTTCTGAATATAAGTTTGTGTATGTCATTTGTCTAAAGTCTTAAAAGGATGTGCATAAACAAGATATGAAGCTATGTTACTGTCGAATATAGTATGCTTAATGTATACTATATTTTTATGTGAATGGAACGAAAGGAATAATAAAGATGAGTTAGTTTTGATCTATTGTGTGTCTATCATGTGTTATTTGAATATGTGTGTGTATTGTTTTACTTAGTAGAAAAATAAGTCGTCGGATATGAAATGTATGAATTCCATCCCAAATGGATCCTGGGTTGCTTAATCATTCATAACTATCACAAGACCTTATTGTCTTTGTGATCCCCTCTATGTCTTGGGTGATAACTTCCTTAGCCTTGGATGAGAATTGATATGTCAATGCTCAAGAGTTTTTGTTGAACTCTAGACGAAACCTGGGTCTAAACTCCCGAGTGTTAAGAAGGAAGTGTGAAAGCGTGGAACAAAATGCCAACAAATGGGTCCATTGTCAAGACTTGAAAGTATTGTAGGGAGTAATGAAGGAAAGATATGAGGTGGTATCCATCTCGAGAGGAAATTCAAGACTGAATGAATGCAAAAGAGAATGAGTTTTCCCTAGGAGAAACTTAGGGGTTGAGAGTGAATGTAAAGAAATGGAAAGATAGATATCTCTACACTAATATGCATGCGTTTTTCTTTGCTCAATTTCCTTGTTTTTTGTATGAAAGGATAAAAAGGAAAAATGCTACCAATTCTATTGTATGGCCTTTAGAACTAGTGGTTTAGGATCAAGCCACACTTGATAAATTTAAAGTGTTGGATAATAAGAGGACTCGGGCTATTGATTTATTGATTTCCCATGTAAAAGAGGGATATATTATTGAGTTTGTTGTGGAGTACATTGATTCTTTCAGCGAGGATGAAAGAAAGTTCACAAAAGGTTTGAAAAAACAGATGTTATAAGAGATTTCACTCTGGATAAAGATGTTGCTCATGGAGAAAGGGATGATGCACATGGAGCTTGATAGGATGGCCAAGTAAAATCCCCTAGCATTGGGAGAGGGTTGCAAATATGAGTCAAAGTGAGATATTAAATGGATCTATTGAGGAGGATCCAAAAATTGTTGAGATGAGGTGAGGAATGGACCCAGAGGAGAAGAGGAGAAAAAGAGTTGAGAGATACACAAGAAGAGTTAAGCTAAGAATGAAAGGGGAGAAGAGAAGTAGAAAAGAGTTAGCCAGGGGCACGAGATGAAGGGTCGGGCCTAGAATGGAGAGAAAAGAAAACACACTAGTTGGTAGTGCAGAAGAGTATGGTGTGCTAGAGAGGAGCACATATGAAGATATGCCTATAAAGAGGCATGACATTGAGGATAGGGTGTCTAGTGAGGATAGCAGTAGTGGTTGTAGTAAGGGTCTAGGTGATGAAGTTCACACCACTTGGATGTTGTGGAGTGCCACAATCATAGATGAAGATGGAGAACAAAGTAGTGATGCATTGATAAGAGAGGAAGATAACACACACACTAGTGGTGTGCAGGCAGCAGTTGAAGATAGAGGCTCCTCTAATGGTGGGGGAGATGAATTAATGATAGTTGATGGTATTACGCAGATACAAGTAGGAAAATATCTACGTCCCCTCATAAGAAATATCATAGGGAGATGGAATTACCCCCCCTTTGATCCACCTCCCTTGTGTGTTTGTAATCAAGAAGAAAGAACAATATATAGTGAAGCAATTCAAATTAGAGGAGTAGAATAAGGAAGAAGAGAAGATATGAGTAAAGAAGAAGGTGAAGACAGTGCCACTTCACCTAGAAGAGTATCAGTATCAAGAATTTTGACAACGGATAGTTAGAATAGAAGAGTTGGTTGAAGAATGACTATGGTGAATCTGGATAGCACCCCGAGGCTACCCGTGTTCCACATAATGGGTAAGGATGATGTGGAACAAAATTGGTTCACATGTGAAGCAATCTGGTCTGTGAAGAGGATCATGAACAAATAAAAAACTATCATGCAAATAGAGACCACGTTCAAGGACAAAGCCTTGACATGGTACATAAAGTACAAGGCCACTGCATTGATGAGATAGACGAGGTGCCTGACGGAGATTAAGCAATATTTGATTAGGGAATTTCAAAAACCTATGTCAGAATCTCAATGTATCATGGATATAAATGAGATTAAATGGAAGGAAGACGTGACCATGTGGGAGACCATATGGGATTATGACCAACAATTCAAGATTTTATTGGATAGGCTGGCATTCCAAATCCAGGAGGTGCAACATAGAGAGTGGTTTATTGTGGGGTTACTTCCCCATATCTGGGTCCTTCTCACCTAGTAGAAGGTGGCGACTCAGGTGAAGGAGATAGAAATTTCAATACACCTAGAAACTACACTAGGAGGGGTAGAGACATTGGTAGGTTTGGTGTAGGTGTATTTGCAGCTAGCCAACCTGATGATGCAATTGCAAGATATGGTCATGATGAAGGTTGTGTGTGAGCATGTGTGGTGTACTACTTGTCGCTCAGAGGGGCATCGTAGGGACAAATTCCTTGTACTTAAAAATTATGTGGTGACAGGCGTGCCAAGTCAATTTCCATAAGGATTGATGGAATGGTGTGAGTATGTAGATGGTGGGTCCATGCACCACCCCACTTCCCAACTTTACATAAGTACCAAAAAAAAAACCATACTCCATTATGTGAGTTATGTAAATCCGTGGGGCATGATATTGATAACTGCCACTCACTCCAGTTGATGCAAGATAATACCCATGATGCATTTTGGGTACATGAAGAGAAGAAGGGTGGTGAGTGCGGCTATCTTGAAAGAGGTGGATACCAATGCAGTCCCCGAGGTGGATATGGGCATGGTCACGGTCGAGGATATGGTGGAGGGGGAGGTAAATTCCCCGCTTGTTTCAATTATGGATAAATTAGTCATGTATTGAGGTTTTGTACAAAACCACTCGTTCTTTGTACATATTTCTACAGTTATGAGCATGTCACCGAAGACTGTCCTGACTTGTTAAAAAAGTGGGAAGACAAGAAGGCCAATTGTAACATGGTGCATGTGAAACCACACAAGAATAAGAAAAATAATGAGGAGGTTGATGTCTGAGTAGTCACCTGAGGAGGAGAAGACATGAGTAGAATTTGAACATGGTGAAGGATTAGGTCAGAACCTAGAGGGGAAGATAAGGAAGGAAACACAAGCCCCCCCCCGATGTCTCATGTTGCCCAACAAAAACAGTTCCTGTGTGATGCATAGAGAGAATTGGAGGAAGAAAGAGTGTGCAAGGAGATGCAATGCGTGACTTAAAGATCACTTGAGGAGGCTTATATATGAGAAGAACTATAGAGGGAGACGCAAAGGTAATTGGAGGAAGCTCATATCCATGAAGAGATAAAATGGGTGACCTAGAGGTTGCTAGAAGAGGCTCATGTTCATGAAGAATTACACCACGTGACACAATGCTCTTTGGAGGAAGCTTGTGTGTGCAGAGAAATACAACGTGCAACGTAATGATCATTAGAATAATATCATAGACAGAGTGATCTACGACACACTGAGTAGAATTCACATTAAGAAAAACACCTGGAGGAATCACAATGCACAATGCACGCATAAGCCTTGCAAGACTTGGGCCACAAGGAAGAACCTGAAGACTAAGTAAGTTCTTTCTTGCATTGTTTCTTGTGATTGATAAATGATCCATATGTTGCAAGTAAGTTGACATGGGTGTTAGCTAATTGCATTAGGTAACAAGGAGTGGAGGAAACCATATTATCTCCTCTTCCAGAAAGATATGTATGTCATATCGGAAAGCAAAAGAGCATTGGTCGAGAGTTTAATATGAAAAAAAACCTTGGTGGCTATGACATGGAGGGAGTCATGTTGGATCTAGGTTTTGACATGAATATTTTGCTAAGGAAACCTTGGGAGGTGGTGGGTAAACCAAAATTAGTCTGGTATCTCATCCAACTATGGTTGGTCAATCAATACAAGATCTACCCAATAGGCCAACTGGAGCAAGTGGAAGTGAATATGGAAGGAGTAAAAACAAAGACTGATTTTGAGGTAATAGAAATTATGGATAAATCTTATCCATATCCTGCATTAATTTGCATTGATTGGGCCTTTGATAATAATGCAATGTTGAAGTTAAATAAAATATAGATGTCATTTGAAACAAATACCCTGTGCATGGTCACGCCACTGGATCCATATGAAGGAGAGAGATATAATGAGCCAGTGGATGAGGATGTGTAGAGCTCAGTCATTGAAAATATCTATAAGATCACGAGGCACGGGGAGGAATACATCAACCCCACTGTAGATGGATAATTAATATGGAGAAGTGTTGAGTATTATGAAACAGATTTTGAGGATTCCATGGAGAGGTGGAAAAACAAGCTCTTTGAAGTTTCCACTCGCAAATGCATGAGGATAATGAAAGTAGGGTCACGTTGGATCAGATTTGAGCTATGCGATGCCCCACAGTTTGATGGGACATGGCCGATAGAGACATTCCTCATGCAGATGGAGAAAAAAATCCCCACAGACTAGAGGCTTCAATCTATGGATGTATTGGTTCGAGGGACACCTGCGCGGTGGTGGGAGACACATCACCCAAATATTTAGAGTTGGGCATAGATAGTTGAGTCGATAAAGGTTTGGTTCCATCCCATCATTGATTTCAAACTAGCCAACCAATAAAAGGGAACTAAGGATCCTCAATAACACATTAATTTTTATGAATGCCGTTGGACCTTTAAGAATATCCCTCGATCCCAATGGTTCCATCAGTTTATCCACACTATGGACATGGTCCCTAGAAGATGGTACATTTAGGAGGAGCTCAAAAGGAAAATGGTTGAGTGGACCCATATGAGTTCCCAGTTGTTTTTAATATTCATCCTCACAATAAAATATTTGGCTCAAAGAGAGGTGCTCTGCCAAATTGAGTATTTTATTTTCTATCGGTAGCCAAAGGAAGACACACCCAGGGTGGTTTGTTTGTATCATCAGCTGGTGGTAAAACTAAAAGAGGAAATAGATTGTTGGAAGATAGATGTTGATAATGTTTATGAATATGACCCATGCAACATCTAGATCAAAGAATCTAAAGGAGAGAGTGCACTAAAGGGTAAGGCGACAGAGATGGCCACACCTGAATATAATGGCCCGATCAAAACCAAGAAACACAATATTGACATTGAAGAAGCGTATAAGATGGACATCATTGGAGATTATTGAGATAAGGAGACAGTCACTAAAGTTGTTGAAATCCTCAAGGAATATGAGTGATTGTTTCCCTAAAGCTTTTCTGAATTGAAAGACATTACAGGTTCGTTGGGGGGCATGAATATTTAAATCAAATCGGATTCCAAACCATTCAAGAGAAGACATTATCGATTAAATCCCAAATATAAGGAGAAGGTGCACATAGAATTGGATTGGATGTTGGATGCTAGGATCATTTTCCCTATAGTGGAATCATATTGGATTATTCCTGTGGTTTTACAACCCAAGAATACCAAGAATATGCGAATATGTGTAGATATGATGAGTCTCAACACAGCTTGCGTCCACGACCCTTTCTCGACACCCTTCACATATGAGGTGCTGGAAAATGTTGGCAGTTGGGAAGCCTACTCTTTCACAAATGGATCCTCAGGGTATCATCAGGTTTGGATTGTAGAGGAGAATCAAGCTAAAACCACCTTTGTGACATAATGGGGGTCCTTTGCATACATGGTAATTCCCTTTGGCTTAAAGAATTCCCCTACAATATTTTCTCAGATAGTGATCACAACCTTCAAGGAATTCATCCACAATTTTCTTGAAGTATACTTGGATGACTGGACTATGTTTATTTTGTTGAAGGAACACCTGCAAGCTCTTTGATTGATGCTCAATTGATTCCACCAACTACAAATATCCTTGAATTTGAAGAAATGAATTTTCTATACACCTTTGGCACATTGTTTGGATACATTGTGTGCAAATATGGATTGTTGGTGGATCAATATAAGATTTTTTCCATATTGAATATGGTGGCCCCAATTTGGGATATGCATGCCATGTTGAGTCATATAGGATATTACTGACGGTTCATTCATAATTATGCTCAGATTGTTGCCCCGTTGGAAAAGATGCTACACAACGATACAAAGTATGAGTGGACCCCATAACGCCAAAAAGACTTGGATACTCTAAAAGAAAAAATGGTTATTGCACCGATTTTTGTCTTTCCTGATTAATCAAAGCTCTTTCATGTCCATGTAGATGCTTCTTCCATTGCGTTGGGCACATTTCTTGCACAACCAGGTGAAGGAAATATCGACCATCCAGTATACTTTTCCAATCGCAAGTTATCCTATGCCGAAAATAATTATATGACAACTGAGCGCGAGGGCATGGCCATGGTTTATGTCTTACAGAAATTTCGCAACTACTTGTTGGGGTATGCGTTTAAATTCTTCAGTGACCACTCCGCTCTCAAGTATTTTGTCAACAAGTCAGTGTTGGGTGGAAAAATTAGTCGTTGGTTGTTTCTCTTTCAATAATTTGACTTCGAAGTTGTAGTTAAACCGGGGAAGCAATAATGTTGGACTTGATAATTTGTCATGGATCGAGACTAGGGAAGTTGCTAAGAGACTCGATGATGAACTCCCCCATGCACAATTCTTTCGGTTTGAAGTCGTGCCTGATCAATTGGCCGAAATCAAAAAATTTCTCATGACTGGCCAGGATCCCATATGGTATACTCTGATGAAACATCATCAACTAGTGACTCGTAGTGTCGATTATCAGTTAACTACCGGAAAATTGTATAAGTTGGGCACAGATGGAATCATGCATTAGTGTGCAATAGAACATGGATGAAACTCCATCATGTATGACGCACATGAAGGTATTTTTGGAGGCCACAATGTCAGTAAGACTACCATGTGCAAGGTTATACTCGTAGGGGATTTGATGGTCCTCCCTCTTTGTAGACGCCAAGGACTACTGCATACCAAGGATTACTAAAAACACTGCGACATATGTCAATGAATTAGAAAGCCTTGTCGGAGAGATGATATTCATTTATTTCCTTCAACCACGCTAGAGTCATTCAACAAATGGGAAATAGATTTTTTGGGTCCCATCAATCTCCCAACACATCGCACAAGGGTGCACTACATTAATACCGCGATCGAATAACTAAATCGATGGGCCGAAGTCGTGCTAGTCAAATATTGTACAACAAAAATGACGACACACTTCATTTTTTAGAATTCCAACACCAGATTCGAATGTCCAAGGGTGTTGATGAGTGACTAAGGGTCGCATTTTCTGAATGAGACCATTCAACAACTCACTCAATAGTTTATGATCCATCATTAAAAGAGAACCCCCTATCACCCTCAAGACAATGGTACAATTGAAGCTTTTAATAAAATTTTAGAGTATGATTTAACGAATGTTTTTAATGTGCAATGTGATGAATGGGATCAATGCATCATAGAAGTATTATGGGCCTATAGAAAAATGTGTAAAAGGTTGGTGAAGCACACTCCATTCAGATTGGTCTATGGAAAAGAAGTGGTCATGATGCTAGAATTTATTGTTCCTAGCCTCTAGGTCACTCTAGCAACCCATATGACAGACGTTCATTCCCTCCAACATAGGTTAGACGAACTCACAGAACTAGAGGAGGACTGAATGATGGCAGGATTCAACTAGGTGCTCGAAAAAGAAATACAAAAGGAATGACACGATCACAATATCCGCTATAAGACCCTCCATTCAGCCTCTTTAGTTTTTTTATATGAAAAAAAATATTTACATCATCTTGGCAAGCTACAAATGCGATGGCTAGGTCCTTTCAGGCTATTCTACATCATTGAAATCATTGTCACCAAGCTGAAAACCTTATAAGGAAAACCACTCAAGGGATTGATTAATAACAACAGTTTAAAGGTGTACTATGGCCCACAGGGGTCAATCATCATTTATCTCCCTCTCTCAGCTTTGAATGTGGGTAGAATAGATTTAGTGTAGGTTGTACAACATGTAACACATATCATAGTCGACATAATTTACCTTTTTGACAACACAACATTCATATCGGTCACGTAGGTGGACTTGATAGATTGACAATTTTTGTAGATTCTCCAAATTTCCAAATAAGGATGATACTTTAACATAAGTACAAGGTATTGGGCCTAACTGACAATTCATGTGGTCCTCGTAGTATTTTCCTAGCGGTTTAGTTATTTGAAAGGGTAAGTAATCCTATTTGGGCAGTTCACACATGCCACAAGTACACAATAAGTTATGCCACCACAATATCCAACTAGCATCACCAATATGATAGACTCAACATTTGATTTTATGATGGATCACATTTCACTGCCAACTTCTACCTCTTATCCAATCCATTCCCTCCATTGAATATTTATTTCTCTCCATCGTAATCTTTCCCACCATCTTCACTCTATATATACCCCCTTGACGCTCTCGAAAGACTAATTCTCCATGCCCCATTCACTACCACCCCCACCTGTCACTTCCTCCAACAGAGTGCCCTCACAAAACCAATTCATCCAACTTAGTTGTATGGATGCCTACTCTGACATATTATCATGGATCCCCAACCCTCTAGTAGTCAAAAGGCCAAGGTTATTAGCTTGATCTGGTCCTCCCAGAGAAAAAAGAAAAGCACAAAATGATTCTCTCTCTTGATGGATCCTAACTCCTTTTTAGTGGTCAATGTTTGATGGTGAGATTTAAATAGATCCCTCATTCACCTATGTTAGCACTAGAAGTCACCTCCTAATTTTAGGGGAGGTAATCCCAATACCCATCAGTTTGTATGTCACAATGAATAAATTTAAGGGGGGTCGAATGGGCGCAGACTCAAGATGATATTTCTTTAACTCAGAAAATTGGACTGGTATGCACATGCAGATGAGGTCTTGATTCAACTTTAGTCAGTAAGGTGTAGTATATGTGAGTATGAGGAAGAATGGTAAGGAGAACATAAAGGTATGCTATGGACATCCAGTCTTCCAAAAACCCAAGAAGAAAAAAACTCATAAAACAATATCCTCTTCGATTTAGAGTTTTAGGAAACTGAATGAAGTTATAACCAGACTGAAATCAAACATACATCACATTACAATTACAACAAATTGACTAGATCATCCATACCCAGTCCATTCAGTATCATAGGAAAAATAGATAGAAAAGAAGGTTGACTTAGATTAAATAAGAAATCTCAAATCCCATTACATAATCAGAGAACCAGAGCTTCATCAAAACTTGACAATACAGGAGCGTAGCTCAACCATCGACCATGAAAAAATATAAAAAATATATACATATACTCAGAATTGTTGCAACCACCAGGAGTGTGATCGGACCATCGCATTAACATTTTCAGTCGATGCATGCTCTGTCAGATTGTGCATGCCTCCTCATGTCAAATGCGATTCAGGCACAGTTATGTGCTTTATAGGAAAATCTGTCCATAATTGACAGTCTACCTTTACGACCGCTCTCTGCATGTTTTCCATTAATGGGGTGAGATGAGGTCTCAATTGTCGCCTCACTTTATTAAATTCATTTTCTCAGGATTAAAATGCGACTTAATGCCCAAGGGGCAGCCACACACTTCTCTCGGACAGGATGCTATATAAACATGTGATTGCGGAGCCGCTCAAAGGTGGTTTGGGTTCACACTGCTTTTGAGCCCGCAATCCAACACCTTTTGCCATGTATTACTTTTTCCAAACCACGGCTTCAATTGTGGTATTGCTCAAGAAAATTATCTCCCAAGAACGTCGCGTCCCCGCAATGGATTGCGATCGTCGATATTGTGATCTTGGGCAAGGATTTATGATCAACGGCTCAAATATGCCCTCTTCATATCAATGGATTAGATCTTCCCTTTTCAAATCGACGACCGATATCTACTTCAGGACTTCGAGCTCCGGCCTTTCTCATGGAACTATACTTCATGCAATTTTGAAATCTCGAATACCCGGGGGCCATTAATCTGAAATGCTCCTGGAATCTCCACCGCTAAAAAAATTCAACCTGTCTGCTTGTATTTTAAGCCCGAAATGAGTTTCTCTTCATGTTGCGCTCGGACGCTTTCGGTGCAGACCATGAACTTGGACAACTTGCTTCCCTTGAAAACTATATGTGATAACATTTGGCTCCACAGGGGATGGCATGCTCCCTGTGAGCTGCCAAGAACAAGTAGTTCCAGTAGCCTTTTGCATTGGGCTATTGAGTCATGCTAAAAAAACATCATGCTAAGGATTAAAGGCCGACACACACACTATTCTGAAAATGAAAGAAAAATACATGGGCTCCAGGAGGAGCTTATTTATGTACATACCTAGACTAACTGATTTTTACATGGTGCTAGGTGAAAACAAATTTCCACCATAACCATTCAAGTAACTTCTGGACTGGAATCTCTTTTACTTTGTCAGTGATCAATAAAATATAATGCAACCATGACAACAAAATGGTTACATCCTTCAGCTTCTCTCCAAAAGCTGAAGTTGAGATCAAGTTGGGCGGCTCCAAGATATGAAGGAAATGACACTCCAAGTACTCCCTGAGAGGCTCATAGAATGAGTGGAAAACTACAGAAAATTTGTAACAGACAACCCAATTTGCTCCACAACTTCTCACATAGGGTTGAATATATTTGGTAATCACAGGTGGGTGAACAGTCAATGCAGGCTGACTAGCCTCAGGCGATGGTTGCTCACTGACAGGCTCTGAATAAGAGATAAATTGTGCATTTAGCTCCTCCCTTTCTCGTTCATGGCTCTCCCAAGGATCATATTCACAATCATAATAAACATGAACCATGGGAGAGATCTTCTCTTTGTGATCTTTGCCAAGATATTCATTGCAAGTTGTTTGTTCTTGGCCAGTATCTAAAATCACTTCTTCATCATAAGCAGGGCTACCAAGAACATCTACTTCAAGGACCAGAATATCCTCTGCATCTTCTTCATAAGAGAAACAAGAATTCTCAACCTCCAATTTTTCCATTCTTCCAGAAAGTGATTTTACCAGATTCATCAACTCCTCCGAGGTATACCCCTCATCCTCACAGCTTTCATTAGAACCAGCCATATCTTGATCATTGTCTTCATATTCCTCACAACAATTATGACAAATAAACTCAGAGGAAAAAAAATTCGATAGTGCCTATTGAAAGATTCACGAAACTCTCTCAGGGAGGAGATGCTAGAAGGGGGCAAGGATCGATACCACTCACGAGCATCTCTGTATAATGAGAACATGAACATCTTCATTAATACATCCTCATGATGTATCTCCCACTAATGCATGAGTTCATGAAAATCACGAAGATGCTCGGCAGGGTTGTCCTCTTTACGCTCTTTAAATATGGGCAAATAATCACCCCATTCATCCATAGTAGGGACAATATTAGGAAATCCAGAAACAAAAGAAAAATTGAAGGGAGCAAACCTTCGAGCTAAGATTTTGTCCCTTTTGAACTAACGGACTCACCAATCGATTCTTCAACCATGGAGTCGCCAGGTGAATGATGTGCAGAATGACTGTGTCTGATCTTTGTTCACCATCAAAGACCAGATCTGATCATTGTGTTCTCTGAGGGAGCTTCAAGTGTAGCTAGAAGCAACCGCACTGAAACAGTGGAGTCGCCTCAATGGATTTTCCAGGTGCAAGCAAAATCTTCAAAGGTTCTGATATCTAATGCACCTTCAGAATCATAAGTTCGTTGTCGTTCTACCCAGGGAAAGGTCTTAAATTCATTCCCCGACAACGGCGCTAGAAATGTTAGCACTAGAAGTCACCTCCTGATTGCAGGGGAGGTAAGCCCAGTACCCATAAGTTTGTATGTCATAATGAATAAATTTAAGGGGGGTCGAATGGGCACATACTCAAGATGATATTGCGTTAACTCAAAAAAATGGACTAGTATGCACAGGAAGATGAGGTCTTGATTCAAATTTAGTCAGTAAGGTGTAGTATTTATGATTAGGAGGAAGAACGGTAAGGACAACGTAAAGGTCTACTATGGACATCCGGTATTCCAACAACCCAAGAAGAAAAAACTCAAAAAACAAGATCCTCTTCGATTCAGAGTTTTAGGAAACTGAATGAAGTTATAACTAGACTGAAATCAAACATACATCAAAATACAGTTACAAAAACTCAACTGGATCATCCATGCCTGAGCCATTCAGTATCAGAGGCAAAAGAGACAGAAATGAAGGTTGACTTAGATTAAATAAGAAATCTCAAATCCCATTACATAATCAAAGAACCAAAGCTTCATCAAAACTTTACAATACGGGAGAGTAGCTCAACCATCAACCATGATAAAATATCAAAATTTCATACATATACACAGAATTGCTACAACCATCAAGAGTGTGATCATACCACTGCATTAACATTTTAAGTTGGTGCCTACTCTGTCATATTGTGCAAGCCTCCTCATGTCATATGCGAGCTAGGCGCAGTTATGTGCTTTACAAGAAAATCTGTCCATAATTGACAGTCTGCCTTTACAGTCACTCTCTGCATGTTTTTCATTTATGGGGTGAGACAAGGTCTCAACTACCACCTCACTTTATTAACTGCCTTTTCTCGGGATTGAAACATGGTTTAATGCCCAGGGGGAGGCCACACGCTGCTCTCAGATAGGACGCTATATAAACACGTGATTGCGGGACCGCTCAAAGGTGGTTTGGGTTCGCACCGCTTGTGAGCCCGCTATCCACCATCTTTTGCCATGTATTACCTTTTCCAAACCACGACCTCAATTGTGGGACTTCTCAAGAAAATTATCGCTCGAGCATGTCGTGTCCCTGCAATGGACTGTGGTCGTCGATCTTGTAATATTGGGTGAGGATTTACGATTAGGGGCTCAAATCTTCCCTCTTCAGATCAATGGATCAGATATTCCATTTTCAAATCGATGGTTGAGATCTGCTTCAGGACTTTGGGATTCAACCTTTCTCATGGTGCTATACTTCATGCAATTTTGAAATCCAGAATACCTAGGGGCCGTTAATCTGAAATTCTCATGGAATCTCCACCGCTGACAAAATTCAACCTGTCAGCTTGTATTTTAAGCTCGAAATGAGCTACTCTGCATGTTGCGCTCAAACGCTTCCTATGCAGACCATGAACTTAGACAACCTGCTGCCCTTGACAACTATATGTGATAACAACCTCCACGGACACCAACGAAGGTTTTGGGTCAAGCATCTAGCCGCATGAACTCCAACTCTGTATTTCACTATGGGACTTGCTCGACTCATTCTAGGACCTGGGTCGGGTTTCTACTACAACCTGAACATATGATTTTCTCTTACTCAGGATCAGACACAATCACAACATGTTTTGTAGACTGATGATTTTCTCTTACTCAAACTTTCCACATTGATCGTATGCAACAATTGGATTGAGGATGAACCAAGTAATATTGGTGGGGGCCAATTGCCACCCAAATTTTTGGGGTTCATTTTTCCCACGTGCACAAACAAAGTTATGTGCGCTCATCCCAAGTTTTGCGTAAACCTAAGGTAATGCACGAAGAATGACAATAAGTGCATGTTGGACTAATTTTTGAGATTTCACGCTAAGCTTGAAATATTCTAAGTGCATGTTGGTCCGGGTTTTTTTATAGTTGCACCGAAAATCAAGAATATGCATGCCATAATCAAGAAAGGAATCATCGAAAAATATTCTCCAATGATTATTTACAGCAGCACAAGGGAACATGGAGTTGAAAAAAGGCAAGCTGGAAAGGAAATTAAGATTGCCTTGATTCGTGAAGGCTACGTGGGTTGTAGGCAAGGGCCAGAAGCATATGAGGAAGTTTTTTTCAGTAGAATGAATGAAGCAGAGTAGAAAGAGATATATCTCCCGAGTAGAGAAAGCTATAAAAGGAAGCAACGACATCAGAAATAGAGCTAGATGGTTAGATGAGATCCATTGAGTTGTTGGTATTGAGCTCACTATAAGCCTATTGTAATGTTGTAAAGATTTTGAATACAATTTTGTGTCTGTCATATGTCTGAAGTATTAAAAGGATGTGCATCACACACTATGTTGTATTTTATGAGAAGTTATCTAAAGAAGATATGAAGCTTTGTTATTTTTAATATAGTCTTCTTAATGTATACTATATGTTTGTGTGAATGGAACAAAATGAATAATAAAATTGCATCATTTATGATCTATTGTCTGTCTATCATGTGTTATTTGGATATGTGTGTGTATTGTTTTACTTAGTATCACAACAAGTCGTCAGATATGGAATGTACGAATGTCATCCCAGATGGATCCTAGGTTGCTCAATCCTCCATCCCTGTCACAAGACCTTGTTGTCTCTATGATCCCATCTGTGTCTTGGGTGAGACCTTCCTTGACCTTGGCCAAGGAATGATATGTCGATGCTCTGGGGTTTTTGTTGGTCAACTCTGGATGAACCCTGGGTCTAAACTCCTAAGTGTTAAGAAGGATGTGTGCAATCATGGAACAAAACGACAACACATATTGACCCTGATAAATGAATGAGATTCTCGATGGACTAACAGAAGTGAAGGGGTACATTCCTTGGGTTGGGTAGGTCAAGAGGAAGAGAGATGGATGAGATTCAGGATAGTTGTAGGAGGATGCTAGTGGTTTGTGGGATATCTGAGCTATGAGAGACAACCTATTTTGTGGACTCCTATCCCCAAATTAGGGATGAATTGTTGCTGACATCTAGAACAACAAGTCTATGGTTGGGTGGAACATCCATCCCAAGAAACTGGTTGCACAATTGTTTTCAAAGATAAGTGGTTTTATCTATTTTCTATGTTACCCTTATGAGTTTAATTATTGTGCACTTTACTCTGTGACTGTGAATGATTTATATGTTGTTGTATATGATTTTATTCATTGCATTCATGTCATTTTAGCATGTTGTAGCTACATATCATTGCAAGTATCTAAAAATGGTTAAAATATGTGTATAATTCATAGCTAGTAAGCTACAAGAATTTAATTAGCAGAAATTTTTTGAATTTATGTGTATTTCCACAAGTAATGTTTCACGGTTAAGTTGGGGGACATTACAATGCATCTTCACAAGAATCTCTTTTGTTGTGAAATAATGTTTAGTTGAACCATCAAGTCTAAATATATTAGGAGAATTGATCTTTTGTCTTATTTTCTTGCAAGTCTTAGAGAGCCTCATCAAAAGTTGTCTTCTAGTTATGATACTTAAAGAGATTATTCAGTTTCAAGATTTTATGGGTGTCTTGAAGAGAACCTCCCATTTTTCCTTGATCATATCCTCTCAAAGGTTCTTTGGTAGAAATGAGAGCCTCTTCACCTTTAACGTCCCAACTCTACTATGAACCATGTCACATTAAAATTTTGAACTATGATACCACTTTGTAACATATCCAGCCTCCTAGCTGAGTCTCGTTACCACATTGTAAATTTTGTAACACCTAGTTAGATTAATTAATTATTTTAGTTAATTAAGTAATTAAATCATTAATTTATCTAAGTCAAGTAATTATTGAAATAATTAGATTTATCATTTCTTTGTTTATTCTTTCGAATTAACAATTGCAACAACAAATGAATTGATTATTTTAATTGTTTAAGGGTATGTATGAATTTATGACAAAATGATAAGGGGAGATGGAAGATTGATGAGGGGGAGGAGTCGATGGATGGAGGGGAGAAGAGAGGGATTTGGACTTTGAGGAGGGGATTCAAAGGGGGGAAAAGGAGAATTGGTTGAAATCATTCATGGGTTTTGGCTAGTGAACTGGTGTTGCTGGGATTTTGGGCTCGGGGGCAAGGCAATCTAATTTCCTAGAGCTAGTGAGCTAGAGAGGCTTTGTTCCTAACCGGATGGGAGGAAACAATTTCAGGAAGGAAGTTTTAGGTAGGTAGTTGCAACAGGAAAACCTTCTTCTTCAAGAAGTAATCCACAAAAATTATTATTTTATTCTAAATTCAAGTTATGGCATTTATATGTATATTATGTGACTACTTAATTTGATTTGTTCAATCTTGTAACAAAAGAAAAAAAAAGAATTTTACATTTTGTCTTGCAAACATAACCAGAAAATAATCAGAAATAAAAGTCCCATGTCATGTAAAACAAAAATATAGATTTACTTTAGCTATTAATCCCCCCAAAGGAAATTACATATGGTATCAGATCCCAGTTTCAAAATTGAAACCTAGGGCTTACCCACTCTCTTATGGCTTGAAGGTATGCTAATTGTTCAAAAAAAACAAATATGGGACATGCAGCCCAAAAACCCTTTAAGTTTATCCCTTAAACAACCCACAATTTTTGTTAACAACCCTTAAATATTTGAGGGCCAACAACTAGAACCTAAAATCCATTTGCATGGCAGACAATTCTACCATGTCCTGAAACCCTTGTGAACACCCTAGAAACCCTTGGAATAACCTGTAGATAACCCTAAGAACCTTAATAATAATTTCAGAGTAGGTAAGGAGGTAGCAGGAAAGAATCCTACAAACTTGTACTGTCTTCCCATATCTAGTTTTGACCACCTGCACCTGTAAGGGACAAACATCTTGATGAGGGTTAGATGAGGTAATAAAAAATCAAATATGAGAAACAGAGGTAGATTTGAAAAGAAAAATGAGTTGAGTCTTTCATTAATATCAAGGACACGTATGTAATAAAAAAAGAAGAAGAAAAGGTGGATGATATACTATAAACAATGTATGTATTGGTTTATGTATTACTTATACATATTTAAATTAAATATTAAAAAAAATTGACCTCTATTCATTCAGAAAACTCCATTTATTTTCTTAATATGTAACTTCTTTTTCTTATTATGTAACTAGATGGTTCTCTTGGGGTTGCTTGAGCCTGCTAAAAATTAAAAAATAAATAAATAAGTAAATAAACCAAGAATCAAAACCTTATATAACAAAAGGCTTATAGTCATAACACTTAGCCTGCTTGTTTTTTCTCCTTTGGGTAGCCTTTAGTATTCTCTGGATGGAACCCATATTTATTGTTGCTGTAATATTCTGGGAGTTATATGAAACCCACTCACACAGTTTCTAAGCACAAATATGTATGATTATTTTGGGGCATCGTGAAGCATTGGAGGGATGCTCGGGTAGATCACCCGACTGCTTGAGCTTTAAGGATATTAACACCAAAACTAGATTTGAATGGATATCATGAAGGAATACTCTTCATGCTTGACGGGATCCAAGGTATCCTATTTGCGTCCCCTCTGTATCTACTTCATAAAGAAAAGAAAACTTGATTTGAAACTTACCCAAACCATCACCATTGCCCTCAACCAGTCGAGCACCTAGGTTGCATGTTCATCCCTAGGTTGACATTGCCATGTCCAACTCAAGGAGAAAAGGTAGAGTTTGAGGAGGAGTGGGAAAGGTCGAGGAGATTGATGTCACCTTCCTCCTCCTACGTGTTCAGGATTATGGAAACTCTCCCAAGCACTGTTGAAGGTCGTTGAATAAAAGACTTGGGCCATCGTGGGCTGCAGGAAAATCCCAATAGATTTCAAGTCTATATCCTTAACCACTCAGACATATTGACATTGTGGGTTGCAAGCCAAAGACTCGCACACCCAAGAAAATCTAGCTGTGACTTTAAAACCCTCGTTGGAAATTTTTTTAGAGGCATCGATAAAAGGTGGGTCGAATGGAAGCCTTCGTCATGCCCTTCATGAGGCTGGCCATGGAGCCAGGGTGTTACCATGTGGTAATGAGGAACCTTTATTATCAATCTCTCCATCCCACTGCCAATCATCTTCCTCTGTAATATCTGCAACACCTGTTTGAGGTTCCCAACAACATCATAAGAATACCCATATCATTTTGATAGTACGTTGTTGTAATTCTCCAGAAACGCTCTTGACCAATAGTGTCCCAAATCTGTAATTTAATCCTCTTTCCATTCAACACCTTCACGTAGATTCCCCTAGTCTATTGTCCATTATTTGCAATGACCATGGGCTTAAGTGTTTGAATCCCTATGACACAAAATGTGGGGGATCGAGGATAGAAATGCAAGAAACTTCTGCTGGCTCCCAAACCTCTAGACAATGCAACATTTTCTATGAGGTTTTTGGGAGGCGACCTCAAAGCTTGTTGTAGAGAAGAGTTCGGTCGGTCGGGGAGAAATGATAGGGAAGATGACAGTTAGGTTAGGGTTTGTGAGTGGGGAGACAAGAGCTAGGTTAGGTGAGTGGGGAGCAGGAGACACATGACCCTCATCGAGACTCCACGCTACCTACCCCATTCCATTTAAATTTTTATTTATTTATTTATTTTATTTTTATTATATCTATCTATCTATCTATATATATAATTTTATTTTATTATTATAAAATTATTTTTAATTATTATTTATTGTTATATATATATACCTTAATTAAATAATTTTGTTATTTCAATTATTTAAAAAAAATGTATAAAAATAAATAAATTTCAACTAATTAAACATACAATAAAATAAATAAATATACCTATACCTATATATAAATCCTTGTACCTATAGAAACTAACGAAAATGGAATTAAAGTTAATATAATAAAGAGGGGGTAATTATATTAATATAGTATTAACATTAGTATCATAATTAAATTACATAGACTAAGGTTAATATTATATTAATTACTTCTAAAATTTTAAGGACTTAAATGAG